>PVKP010009128.1:0-69614 GCA_004027715.1 Plecturocebus donacophilus
AAAAAAAAAAAAAAAAAAAAAAAAAAAAAACTAAGCCCAAAGTTAGCAGAAGGAAGAAAATGTCAAAGATCAGAACAAAAATAAATACAATAGAGACTTAAAAAAATTAAATCAACAAAATCAAGAGTAAGTTTTCTGAAAAGATAAAATTGATAAACCCTTATATAGACTAAGAGAAAAGAGAAAAAAACTAATAAATAAGTTCATAAATGAAAGATAAGACATTACAGCTGACACCATAGAAATGAAAAGGATTATAAGAGATTGTTATAAAGAATTTTATGTCAAATAAATAAAACAAACTAGAAGAAATAGACAAATCCCTAAGCACACATAACCTACTAAAACTGAATCAAGAAGAAATATAAAATCTGAACAAATCAATATTGAGGAAAAAGATAGAATCAGTAATAAAAAGTTTTTCATCAGTAAATGGAATCCGATGGCTTCAGGAGTGAATTCCACCAAATACTTAGAACTAATACTAATTCTTCTCAAACTCATCCAAAAACCCAAAGTGGAAGCATTACCACAATACCAACACCAGATGATGACATTACAAGGCAAGAATAATAGAGGCCAATATTATTGATGAATACAGGTGAAGAAATCCTCACCAAAATACCA
The DNA here is from genome assembly GCA_004027715.1 of Plecturocebus donacophilus. Taxonomy (NCBI): domain Eukaryota; kingdom Metazoa; phylum Chordata; class Mammalia; order Primates; family Pitheciidae; genus Plecturocebus; species Plecturocebus donacophilus. Next base: position 628 of record PVKP010009128.1, read on the forward strand.
GCAAACCAGATGAAACAGCACAGTGAAAAAATAATTCACTGTGATCAAGTGGGAATTATCACAGGTATTCAACATATGCAAAATCTTTTGAAATGTTACACACCACTTTAACAGAATAAAGAACAAAAATCATATGATGATCTCATTAGATGCAAATAATGTAATTGGCAAAATTAAACATCCTTTCAGATCTGTTTTCATTTTTTGGCCACTGTTAAAGCCACTCCAACTTTCTTTTGACTGTTGTTTGCATGATACATTTTTTTTTATTCTTTTTCTTTTAATCTACTTTTGTATTTTAACCTAAAGTATGCCTCTTACAGACTACGTATAATTAGATCTTGTTTTTATCTAATCTGACAATTTCTACCTTTTGATTGGATTATAGGATTATTTAGTCCAGTCACATCTAATGTTGTTATTAATAGACTTAGATTTATGTCTTCCATTTCACTTTTTGTTTCCATGCCTCATGTCTTTATCGTTTTTCTATTTCTACTCTATGACTTCCTTTTAAGTGAACATTTTTCTGATAAAGTATATACATTTCATTAGTAATTTTTCACAATGTTTTTAATTTTATTTTTAGTGGTTTCTCTAAGACTTATGCATCTCAAGCTATTAGAATGAGCTTCAGACTTATAATAGCTGATTTACAGTAAGATATAAAAAAAATTACCCTTACAAAGCTCTATTCCCTCTTCCCTTCTTTTATAGTATTACTGTTATAAAGATATTACATGTATTAATGCAACAAACTTAATATTACATTGGTATAGCATTTTAATCATTTCCATTTGTGCTATACTGCTTTGCTCCCAATCACTTCCTTTGTGCTATTATTGTCAAACATATGCATAGATATACTGTATGTATATACACTCATTCATTACTTAATGATGGAGATATGTTCTGAGAATGGTGTCAGTAGGTAATTTTGTCACTATGCAACATCATAGAGTGTACTTATACAAACCTAGATGGTATAGCCTTCTACACACCTAGTTTATATGGTACAACCTATTGCTCCAAAGCTGCAAACCTGTACAGAATGTTATTGTACTAAATACTGTAGGCAGTTGTAATACGGTGGTAAATATTTGTGGATCTAAACATAGCTAAACATAGAAAAGGTACAATAAAAAGACAGAAGAGAAGATAAAAAATGTTCCACCTGTATAGAGCACTTATCATGAATAGAGCTTGCAGGAATAAAAGTTGCTTTGAGTGAGTCAGTAAATAAGTGGTGAGTAAATGTGAAAGTCTATGACATTACAGTGTGCTACTATAGATTTTGTAAACACTGTACCCTTAGACTATATTAAATTATTTTTAAATTTTTTTCTTAAGTAATAAATTAACCTGGGCCTGCTCTAACCTTTCTTACTTTCCAAGCTTTTCAATTTTATTAAGTTTTTGACTTTGTTGCAAGAACACTTAGTTTATAACACAAATACATTGTACATCAGTACAAAAATCCTTATTCCTTATTAAATAATCCTTATTTATCCTTATTCTATATGTGTTTTTTCTATTATTGAATATTTTTATTTTATTTTACGTTTTTACCTTTTAAATATCTTTGTTAAAAACTAAGACACAAACATGCACATTAGCCTAGGCCTACACAGGGTCAGGATCATCAGTTTCCCTGTCTTCCACCTCCACATCTTGCCCAACTGGGAGGTCTTCAGGGACAATAACAGGCATGGAGTTTTCATCTCCTGTGAAAACTATGCCTTCTTCTGGAATAGTTCCAGAAGAAGTATTATTGGGAGGGAACTTCCTTATGCTGCTTTACAGTAACATTTTAAAAAATAAGTAAGAGTACACTCTAAGGTAATAACAAATAGTATAATATACACATAGACCATTAACAGATTTGTTTATTATCATTATCAAGTCTGAAGTACTGTATATAATTGTATGGGCTATATACTTCATATGACTGGCAATGCAGTAGGTCTGCTTACATACATCAACATCACCACAAACATGTGGGTCATGCATTGCATTACAACTATACACATGGCTGCAATGTCACTAGGCAATAAAAATTTTTCATCTCCATTATAATCTTATTGGACCACTGTTATATATGCCATTTGTCCCTCACTGAACCTTTGTGATGTGATACATGATTACATGTTATAGGTCAAATAGTACATTATATACATATTATTTTATATAAATCATTTTTAAATGGAGATAAACATGCATTCCTATGTTTTATAATTACATGATTTACTTTACGGGTGCTTTTTATTTTGTGTGTCTATTTGAGTTACACTCTGGGATCACTTACTTTCAGCCTAAAGAATTTCCCGTAGTATTTTTTATATTGATTTTCTGCTGAAAATAAATTTTTTCATTTTTTGTTGAAATGTTCATTTTGCTATTACTTTTGAAAGCTAGCTCTCATAGATAGAGCATTCTTGGTTGACAGCTTTTGTTGTGTTTGTTTGTGTGTGTGTTCCTTAGAGCACTTGGAACATGTTATCTCACTATTTTCCTGCCCTCATTGTTTCTGCAGAGAAGTCAGCTTGTATTACTACTGGGGTTCTCTTTTAAAGATTTAGCTCCATTTGACACTTTTTGTCTTTTGACTTTCAGAATGTTTACTGTAATGTCTCTATTTCTATACCTCTTTGCATTTACCCTTCTTGGAGTTTGTTGAGATTCGTGGATGCATATTTCAATGCTTTTCAATAAATTGGAAAGATTTTTGCCATTAGTGTTTTGAATATTTTTATGCTTTTTTCTCTCTTTCCTCTTTTGATAATCACATGGCAATGGCACGTGTGATTAATAGTATCCCATGTTTTTCTAAGGCTCTGTTCCTTTCTCCTATTTTTTTATCTTTGTTCTTTGTATTGCATCATTTCTATAAATCTGTCTTCAAGTTGAGTTTTTCTTCTGCCAGTTTAAAACTGGTTAGCTCCCATAATATTTTTAAATATTTTATTTAATAATATTTTAAAACATTTTAAATATTAAATATTTCATTTTCATTTTGCATTTCTCAAATTTAAAAGGCAATAATAAATGTTTTTTAGTTTTGCATTCTTAAAATGTAATAATAAATGTTTAATTTTAGTTTTGCATTTCTCAAATTTAAAATTTCCATTTGGTTATTATAATTTATCATCATTGATATTTTCTATCTGATGTGACATTGACATCATATCTTCTTTTATTTCATCAAGAACTAATTTATTTGAACATATTTATAATGGCTACTTTGAAGATTTTTTTTTCTTTTAAATGTGACAACTGATTACTGTCAGATATAGTTTCTATTACCTGGTTTTTTTCTGGTATATTGTCATACTTTTCTGTTTCTTTGCATATCTCATAATTTTTTGTAGAATAGATATTTTAAACAATATATTGTTGTAATGCTGACTGCTGGTAAGCACCACCTTCCCAAGCTCATTATGGTTATTTAATTATTTGTTTAGTTTATAATAAATTATAATTTAGTTAATTATTTTAATGGTGTCTACTTATCTCTGCAGTAGTAAGCCTCTGATATTCCCCAAAAGCTGCAGCCTTGTATATGCCCACAGTCATATACAAAAGCTGCAGCCTTGTATATGCCCTCAATGAAAGTGATTTTATTGGGACTCTCATTGATTCTTTCCCTGTTCAATCCCAGCTGTTAGTATCCACTAATCACTGGCCAGTTATGTTCTATTGTTTTCAACAATGTGTTGGTGCATAAATTGCCCCACAAACTAAACCAATAAAATTCAGACTGCAGGTTAATGTCTTAGATTTCTAATGACCCCAAGCAGGCTCTTGCTCTGGTTCTGTCTTATAAACTAACCAGCTGCAGTTTAGCCTACTTGTCCAGTGAGTCTACCAGTTTCCTTTCAACTGCCTTTCACCATAATCGCATGCACTGTTTTTGAGAGTATCCTTAGGCTTGAACTTCTTCATGCTATGTTGCAAATGAAATAAGATTGGAAGAAGAGCAATTTGGAGCTCTCTGTTCTCCAACCTGCTGCTTCTCCTGAGCAAAATCCCTGAGCTACGGCTCTGGTGTTAGGATAGAAACAATAGGCTTCTCTCTAATGACCAGTGATGATGAGCATTTTTTCATATGTTTGCTGGCCTCATGTATGTCTTCTTTTGTAAAGTGTCTGTTCATATCCTTCGCCCACTTTTGAATGGGCTTGTTTGTTTTTTTCTTTTAAATCCTTTTTAGTTCTTTGTAAATTCTGGATATCAGCCCTTTGTCAGATGGATAGACTGCAAAAATTTTTCCCCATTCTGTTGGTCCAAATGCCCATCGATGATAGACTGGGCAGGGAAAATATGGCACATATACACCATGGAATATTATGCAGCCATAAAAGACGATGAGTTCGTGTCCTTTGTAGGGACATGGATGAACCCGGAAACCATCATTCTCAGCAAACTGACACAAGAACACAAAATCAAACACGGCATGTTCTCAGTCATAGGTGGGTGTTGAACAATGAGAACACATGGACACAGGGAGGGGAGCACTATACGCTGGGGTCTGTTGGGGGGAAATAGGGGAGGGACAGTGGGGGGTGGGGAGTTGGGGAGAGATAGCATGGGAAGATATGCCAGATATACATGAAGGGGAGGAAGGCAGCAAATCACACTGCCACATGTGTACCTGTGCAACAATATTGCATGTTCTTCATATGTACCCCAAAACCTAAAATGCAATAAAAAATAAAATTAAAAAAAAAAGAAAGAAACAATAGGCTTCTCTAAGACAGACATCCTTGCTTTAGGAGTCGTGTGCTAAAAGGAAGGGGATGAAGTAGCCTCAGATCTTCTCAACTTGTCTCTCCCAGTGAAATTACTGCTTTATGAGCCAGAGCAAAAGTAAATGTTTCACAGTACTCTCTGTGTTGCTGTGTCCAAGGAAGAGTCTCTGTCTTATCAGCTGGGGCTGAGCAGGAGAAAAGAGCCCTTACCTCTTTACCACCCCTGCCTGAACTTAGCTTCAGCAAAGGGTAGCTGGAGGCAGGATGAGAAGTACTGATGTCCTGCCCAGCATAGTTGGTATCTTGAATAGCTTTTTTTTTTTTTACTTTTATTTTAGGTTCAGGGATGCATGTGCGTATTTGTTATGTAGGTAAATTGCGTGTTATGGGGGTTTGGTGTACAGATTATTTTGTCTGTTGTCAAGGTAATAAGCATAGTACCTGATACGTAGTTTGTTGATCCTCTCCTTCCTCCCATTCTCCACCTTCAAGTAGGCCCCAGTGACTATTGTTCCCTCTTTTGTGTCTATGTGTTCTTACTCTTTAGCTCCCACTTAACAGTGAGAACAGGCAGTATTTGGTTTTCTGTTATTGCATTACTTTGCTTAAGATAATGGCTTTCAGCTCCATCCCCTGCACAGTTATTCTTAAAACATTCAAGAATCACAGTCTTACAGCTGAGAGGTTTTTCCATCCACAATACAGTCACAATAATTCATATTTGGGAATATGTATTCAGTACTGCTGCATGTCAGAATATGTGCTGAAGACACAAAAGTGAGTAGGACACAGTTGGTGCCCTCAAGGAGTTCTAAGTCAACTGCAAAAGTTCTCAAACTATAGGAGGCAAAGTTGTCTCCCGGGCACCTTGTTTAAAAAAGAGTTTTTCAGATCCCATAAATAGCAACGCTGACTCTATAGGGCCAATTAAGGCAATCTGAAGTTTTTATAAGCACACCTTAAGTGTCTCTGATGCCTCAGACAACAGTTCCAGAAACACTGATCCCAGGGAAGAGGAAGTGAAAGTAAGTTAAAAGGTAATAACAAACTGGGTAAAGAGTTTAAATTATGACACAGATAGGCCTTCAGAGTGGTAGAAAATTCACACTTTATTCTAAATAAATGACTTTTCACAGTGCAATATGAATAGACTAAAATGTAAACAGTGGCCCTGGAGTTGAGCAGCTAATCAGTACCATGCATGGCTTTGCCTAAGGTGCCAAGGAAAAAGAGAGGGACACCAACAGCAGGGAAGGGAAGTTTTCACAAAAGAGGTAATATTGGAGAGACCCGAGGAAGTATTTATCCAAGGAAAGAGAAGGAGGAATATTATGCCAAAAGAAAGTATCACAAAGGTTAAGAGGAAGAGATGCTTTTATAGGGGTGAGGAATTCAACTTGACAATCAAAAGGAATGGAGATCATGAGAACCAATACTGATCATGAAACCACAGAGTTAGGAGCCAATCAAGAGAAGACTTTACATGATATGTTAAGGAGTTTGCACTTCATAGTGAGGGCGTAACTGAATGAATTTTAAATAGAAGGATGTGAGTCTCAGATTTCTGAACTAAAGAGGTTGTCATCTGGAAAACAGATTGGATAGAAAAGTTGCAATTATGGCATGATGGATTTCTTAAGCCTTCCTAAATTTTTGTAGGAAGAAAAATGTTTCTTACTTGGATGCCTTTTAAAATTCCTTCCTATTTAGAAATTCATTACTTCAGTCCAGGTATCATCCTTTCAGTGACCACTGTGGAAGCTGAACCCATGATTATTAGTGTCGCTTGAGGCTTGATGAGACTTAGGTCATTTCATTCCCTCATATGGTCATGTGTATTACTTGTTAGGATAAAAGAATATATTGTTACCAACCAGTTAAAAATAATAGGTGCTATATTTGTTACATCTAATAAATAATATCAACACAACCACTTCTAGAGTATCCATTTTGAATAAAGCACGTCACTGGGGATATAAAACCCCAGAAGATATGGATCCTTCTCAGCAGGATTTAAATCCTGGTTGCAAATTTAGGGAAAACAGTAAATAAATTATTCATGGTAACATGTTCTAATATTAATTGAGCGTATCATCAATAAGGGCCTTGCAAGGGTCTTCCACATGCTCATCCAAGACTAGAGAAGTGGGTGGCTGCTTGAAACAGGTTGTATGACCTGAAGACAAGTAAAGAAAAGAAAGGGAGTTTCTACTTAGGGTGACAGTGAGAAGAGGCAGTCTGGAAACTAGTGATGCCTTTAAAATTATTTCTATTAAAAACTACTGAGTATATTGTCTATTCCATTCTCTTCCCCATCTCCCCACCCCTGCTGCACATGATGAATGTTTTAAAAACAGATTTTGTGAATCCACCAATTATTTTAGCATGATGTAGCTGAACTGAAGAGGAGAAGCACAATTCAACAAGATTTACTCTTTCTGAGCATTGTCTTTGTTTTATTCATTTTTTTCTCCCAAGTCTTAGCACAGAGTCCAGAACAGCTGATATTTAGTAGAATGCCCATTGAACAAATGAATGAAGCTAAGAGTTATTTATAAGAACTCTTACAATAAAAGTGACTTTAAGTCTAAGTTTTAATCCATCAAAGAAAATAACAGAATAAGAACACGTTGCTTTCAAAATGAATTAAATACAAATGTGCAAGTGAACTGAATGATGATTCCACTATTTTAAGAGTATTTTGCTATAGACTTTGAGATTATGTTTTTAAAAGAAGAGCATTAAAAATATATATATACTAAAAGATTACAGCAAAGTTAACCAGCACAGAAGTGATCACAGTGTCTATCAGTTAACAAATAACATCAGGAAAAAAATTACTAAAACCCTATTTGAAGAGCTGAACTCATTGTTCTTTAGCAGGTCAAATTCTCATGCAAACGCAGCTTCCTTTGATGAAGTTATCTGCCTCCCTACTCCTCACCCCTGACTCCTTCCCACAACAACTTCACTAGAAGCTGGAGGCTCATTGTAACCAGAATCCCAATTTGCTCACACTGGAATGTACTGAAGTAATTCAGGTCTTTCATCTTATTTAACTATGGAGCTTGAGTTTATATAAATTCATAATTGTGATTCCACACTTCATGAAAAACATAAACAAAATTAGACACTCTGGACAGCAAAGATAATAAATGTTCAGATGGTGCCCTATAGATAAATCATACAGATACAGATTTCAAACATCAGCCCAGTGTGTGGTTCCAAGCTCTTTGAAAAGAAATGGTTTCTCTGTGACAAGCTGATGTTAACATTTTAATTGATGAGAGGAAGTCAAATTTAAAAAACTATCATTCTCTATTACATTTTTCTAAATCAAACTACACTACTCTTGTGTTTAAATTATATTTTCCATTAATAAATTTACTTTAAGCTAGATAGGTAGCTTTCAAAATGTTGATATTTATATCACTCACTAAGTATATTCTGAAAATTGCACTTTCTCTAAAGTGCACACTGCTGTAAGCTTTATGTTAACTGAAATATTTAAATACCACTTCAAGGTCATGCAGTTGATTCTCATAATAGAAAGTCTTTTTGTTAATTTTCACTTACAACTTTAGTAGAGCCAGTTCCTTATCGTAGCCTGCTTCATTCCCTGAGAATCCCAGTGGCAAGAAGTAACTCTTGCTTGATGTATCTTCATTGTTTCTCTGCCACTGTTATGGCTACTAAAAGGTCAGCCAGAGCTTATGGCACCAAAAGGTCATTTTTGTTATTCCAAAGACAGAAGTTTTGACATGTGATATATTATAAGAGAACAGAGGTACTAATTGATGTGCCGTAATGCTAATCATCTGCATCTTTTATTTCCTTAAAGGAAAGAAGAGGGAAAGTTTTTATGTTCTTCTCTGAAAATCTTTTAAAACATTTAAAATATAAAAGGAATGAGTGACATACTCTGTGGTGCACTTCACAAAATGTATAATTTTGGTAAATCTAAAGTACTAATGTAAGTTACAGCATTTCAGTGCATTTGCATTCCTCATTTATTTTTCACACATCGATGATACACATTTCTAATTTTTGTATCAAATCATAACTTGAGGAAAGAAGTTTTGAAGAAGTACAGTTTTACTGCTAAAAGAAAGAGAGCCGGTTGCCATGTTGTTTTTTCACAGCTGTCTTCTCTATTTTAAGACAAGAAACAAAACTGACAGACATCTGAACTTGGATCTCTGAATAGCCAGTTTAATGGCTGTAAGATTGTTCTTAACAAACAACAAAATGAAATTTCCAGTGAGCTGAGTTCTGAAATCTTGTAGTTGTGGTGATTGTTAAGTATGTGTTGGAAATTTTAAAATCCTGGGCTTATTTTATTGAGTAACTGGTTGCATTACTGATATCTCTAAAGATCAAACTTGAGGTAGGGATCTTAATCCAGAGTCTCTGGAGAGACTCAACCCCTAGAAAACTGTGAACATCGTGGAAAAAACGCAAAAATTGACATGAGTAGAAGCAGGTCTATAGTTTCTGTCATATTCTCAGATGGAATTGTAATAAATTATATTAAGAAATTTTAGTAGCTGAGCTATCATATCAAGACAAGAAAAGCCAGAACTGTCCAGTGTGTTCTCAGTGAATTTTTTTCATTCATTCACAAGGAGGATACTTCCTGGAGTAATAATAATAACAGAATTTATGGCATGATTATTTGAGGACAGACAGTTTGCTAAGTGCTTCACTAAAGCTTCATAAATTCTCTGTAAACATTTCACATATTATCTTTAATTCTTACAACAATCCTGGAAATTAGCTATTACAGTCATCATATTTTAAAGGAGAAATTAGAGGTGTTAATTCAAGTATTAATTGATATTTGATACTTGAATGGGACATCTAAAACATTATTTTCCAATACTTTTAGCAGATGAATTTTCTTTGCCAATTGAAAGTTAACACACAATCACAAAGAGAAAATAAATTGGTAATTTATTTTTATGCATTTATTTCTTATTTATTAACATATAAAAGCCATGGCAATCAAGGATAACCCAAAGATTATTTTCAAAACAAAAATTTCTACGTAGAGATGGTAATGCAAGTTAGTGTCTTATATCAGCTTCAACATCCAAATTATTTCTGTCTTATTTTGGGTTGCATCATACAAAAGCAATTTCTGTATTACATAGAACAATTGCAAATGATAACAGTTTTTTAACAGCTCATCCTGCAATTTCCTGATGCTCTTCAATTTAACTCATCTGGAAGACTAAAGGAGAAGTAGCAGAAAATTGTTTCGAGGTTGAATTACTAACATTATCTAACATCTGCTCTCAAACCTTAATTGTTAAATTTTCAAGTTGGAATTGGTTGATGAATAGTTCCTCAACCACTTTAGATTATCATTCTTTGAAAAATAATTTTCGAATGTATCGTTTAGTCATTCTGTGTTCAACAATGTCAGTGTCTAAAATTAGCTAAATCACCCTATCTCTATTAAAGTTTCCAAACAGTAAATATATGTTACTCGCATTTCAAATCAAAACTTTAAAGCTCTGTTTTGATTGCTGACACTTCATCTGCAGTTTTAAGTAAGTAGAATGACGTTGCAATAATACATGACTACAAGGAGCTTCTTTGGCTTACTCCGAATATTAGCAAGATGTGTATGGAGGAAAGCCATGTAATATCTGAGCCAATGTTAGTTAATGGAGTCTCTTTATTAAAATACAGGAGCATTTCTTGTTTCATTTGAAATATCTGTACTAACACCTTGCCTTGGAGCTGTCAACAAACTCTACCATAAAAACAATGAAAGTTTTAAAACTCATTGCTGTATCATTTCAAATAGCTCGGAAAAATCCGCAATGGAACAATCAGACCTTAACAAAATATATAATTTGCATGACATTTATCTAACATTGTGATGAAAGTTGATGGACCGTAAAACTACTATATTTATCTATGCAACATGCAATAATAGAAAACCTGAACATATTTTTCTGTGACAGCTTTTGGATAAAACACTGATTCTATATTCTTTATGATTGTTTTCAGTTGTTACAACCATCGCTAGATGTTGACTGACTTATTTAATGATGTAATAAAAACTTTAAATATTGTTTTAATGTTACATATTTTTCCAATGATTTACAAGTACTAAACCTTCTTTTAATCGGACTGTAGAATGTATTGTACATAAAGTATGTGAATATCTGTAACACTCTTCTCTTGCCTAGTTGAATTGTTAGACTTTGCATGAGATCAGATTTTAATTTAATAACATTTAGGATACACACTCTCTTAGGCTATTTCTAGATTACATCATGAGACAATAGGACTAATTGTATTTTCATCACTACCTGTCCATTTCACATTGTTGTTGCAATATCTATAAAAGAAGGTTTAAAGCATTTTTCCTAATATTATGTGATTCTTCCTCACATCTAATGCATTTAGTTTTTAAAAAAAAAAAAACTCTATAAACACATTTCAATTGCCATTTAAATTTCAACGCATACATTTTTATGACATTATGTTGTTCAATTTATGATGAAATAAATTGAGAATCTCATTTTTATTCTTTTTATTTGTGCTTGAAAATGATTTGGCAGGAAACATAGAACAATTCTGTAAAATTGTATTATGTAAGACTTACTGAAAAACTGCAGAAATTATATCCTCTAAAAAGTGAGCCCAGATGACCAGTGGCTTTTGTGTGGGGTTTTTAGAATATTAATTTCATTGGTTGTATACTTATCAGATGTCTAATAGTAGCTGCATAATTAATTGATGAGTGTGAATATGGTTCCATCAGTCATTTCATTTTGAGCCTGAACAGTCTCAGTTTCATTGTTAAATTTACTCTTTTAAATATTCTCTTTTTAATTATGCAGTTTCAAGGAATACTGTTTCACTTTTCCTTGAACCTGTGAAAAAATTTACAAATTTAAAAGTAAGCATGGAAATGCACCAAACTTTATCATGAACACAGAAAAAGAATAAGCAATTTTAAGTAAATTTTGTGCTATTGCTTACTGAGCTTATTGGGATTAAATATCATAGTATATAAAGAGAATGTTAACTAACTTCTCATTTTTTATCCTTGATAAAAATAAATATTTATTGGACAACTATAATGTGCAAGGAGTATGCTTCATACTGGAGGTACAATAAGGTACAAAAACAGTCCAAGCTTCATCATGATAAAATCAAACATTTGTTTTATCTCCAAACTATCTCTAGAGATTATTGAACAGGATTTTTCAAACCACTCTTTAATTGCACAGCTCTTTCTTCAAAGAATGTTCTATTAATGCCAATATATAAATTATATTTGCTACCTAATATCTCTCCTTTGACCTCTTTACCTTTCAAGTAACATTCTAAAACACAGTAGAAACTTATGGAACAACATTTGAAAATCACTGCTTTGATTAATGGATACAAAAATGCAATTAAGTAGAAGAAATAACATGTAGGGTTAAATAGCATAATAGGGTGACTGTAGTTAACAATAATTTATTGTATATTGCGAAATAAATAAAAGAGTGAAATTGGAATGTTCTTAACACAAAGAATTGATCAATGTTTAAGACGGTAGCTATTCCAATTAATCCAATTCGATCATTATACATTGTATGTTTGTATTAAAATATAATATGTAAACCATAAACTTGTACAACTATTTTGTATCCATAAAAATTAAAATTAAAAAATTAAACTTAAATTTAAAAAAAGAAAGGAAAATTACCACTTTGGATATCTTGTCTCATCTACACTTGATTTGGACTTTCTCATCTATTTTAGAAAACCGTATGGATAACATGGGAGAAATGCCAGACGTAGGTGATGAGGGATGGTGGCAGCAAACCACATTGCCATGTGTGTACCTATGCAACAATGCTGCGTAATCTGCACATGTACCCCAGAACCTAAACTACAATTTAAAAAAAAAACTGTATCAAACAACATTCCAAGAAAGACACTAATGTCTCTTTGAAACAAATGCCTCTGTGACATAATACATTTATTCATTTGTTCGTTTTGTATTTATTGAATACTTACTACAGCACAGCAGCTAAGCTAAGCAAAGGCAGATAAGCAATAATCTCTGACCTCAAGTTGCTTAGAAGATGCAGAGAGAAAATGAAAATGTGCAATAATAAAGATATAGTAAAATTCAGTATTCCAATCTGAATTGGACAAATAGTTTCAGTGCCATTTTAGAAAATGATAACAAGAATACAGATGCCTTTGACGTTCTCTGGTGAAAACTTTGGATCTTACCAGCAACAAATGTGATCAGAAGAAGTTAAACAAGTAGCAGTTGATGAGTTACTAGAGGAAGAAAGAAATTTTGATGAGTAATGTATTTCATTCATGTTGGAGACACACATTTGTCTTAACTTGATAAGATGCAGTTCAAATTTTATGTTACACAGACTCCCATTTTCATCATTGTTTTTAAGGAACATAAATGGGGCTTTGGCTACGTTTAGACCACAATTAGCTAAATATAGTGGATTAATCCTGTTCTATAGAGGAGATAATATTTTGAATGTAGTATCAGAGATCATTTTAATTTTATTAATCAATTATCTGCAATGAAGTGTATTTCTTTGCAAAACATTTGCGGTTTGATTGACATATTGTCCACTAGTAAGATTGACATATTCATTTTATATATTATTTCTAATGTTCCTTCCATACATTTAAATTTGGAAAGTTACATATGTCAACATCACTTCCTTTTGCTGACCATATGAGATTTAATTTTGAAACTTCCATAACAAATATATGTGACAAATCTTCAATTAATATTTGTTGGATATTTCCTACATCAGAGAATAATTTTAAAAGGAATTTAGAACTTTCAACCAAAACATATTTTAGATAATAATTATTCAAAAATGGTAAATAATGAAATATCAATGCCTTTTTATACTGCTTTTTTTTTTTTCCTGAGATGAAGTCTCACTCTGTTGCCCAGGGTGGAGTGCAGTGGAGTGATCTCAGCTCACTGCAGCCTACGCCTCCCGTGTTCAAGCAATTCTCCTACCACAGCCTCCTGAGTAGTTAGGATTGCAGGCATGCCCCACCACAACCAGCTAATTTTTGTACGTTTAATAGAGACGGTGTTTCACCATGTTGGCCAGGCTAGTCTTGAACTCTGGATCTCATAATCCGCCAGCCTCAGACTCCCAGAGTGCTGGGATTACGGGCATGCGACACCATACATTATATTGCTCATATTTATATTGATCATTTACAAATAATATTCTGGAAGATTATTTTAAGAATACAAACAAAATTTATACCCTTAAAATTATTGGAATATTGAACACTAAATAATAAAATATTTTCACAGTTAATATATAATTAGCCAACATTTGTTACAGCTGTAGTACTCTTATTAGAGTATAATGCATATTTTAAAGACTAAAAAAGAGAATAAAATATATATATATATCAATGCTATTAATATAAAACAAGATCTGTGAACCAATATTTGTCAAACACATAAAATAGAGCAGAGAAAAGGTATGTTTACTTCCATGTTAATGTTTTTCTTTTTTACAGTACAGGTAATTAAAGCTTTTTCTTACACATGAAAGTAGCTTCATCCTCCAGACTAAACTGATACTAACAAATCGTATTAGTTTGAGTGATAAGGAAGACAATAGAGATAATTAAATGATGACACTTGCAGAGACTTGGCTATACCATTACACTGCATTATTTAACCTATAAATAACAGTAAGATAGTATTAGGTAAATATGCAAATACAGAATAGTCCAAAAACAAAAGTTCTCTAACTAACATATTAAGTTTCGCTGATCCAGAAAGAACAACAGGTTTCTTTCTAGTGTTGTTCATTACTGAAGGGGAGAGGTGGTCAGACCTGTCAGGGGAGGACTTGTTTGGTCTCTTTGTGTGGTATTTATAGCCTGGTCTGGTTAATGTCAATCTTCACTTTATTGGTATTCTCTTAAATCCTGAAATTTTACCCAGACTTTTCCTTATAAGCCCAATCTTCACATAGGAAATTCTATGTACATTTTCAGCAATATAGAAATCCTTTGCTTTTTCTTCACAAAATATTTTTCCTACCTGTCCCTGCATTTTGACGTCTGGTGTAAATTTCATCTAAGACCTCAAGTTCAACTGAAGTTTTGCTGTTTATATACATGTATGCTTTTTTTCTCTCTCTAGTAACGAAAACAAACAAAAATCCTTTTGCAGAGTCTCAAAGACTGATTTTTTTTCTGACAACCATTGTTCGTAATGGAAGTGGAAAAACCCAATCCATCAAGCACTAGGGAGATGAGAGCTTGTGAGCAACAGTTTCTATATTAAAGAAAGTTATTCCTTTCTTCCTTTGAATGTAAAAGATTCAAGTAATTCATAATATACAGCATAGAAAATATCATGTTTTCTCTTTGCCTACACTTCTTTATTTAAAAATGAATCTTCATTTTAAAAAATGTAAGTACCCAGAATATTCTTAACACCTAATGGGTTCCTTAACTATAATTCCATAGTATTTTATCTTTTTTTCTCATGATCTTAATTTGGATTGCAATAGAATAAATTGAATAAATGGCAAAAAAAGCTAAACAGAGATTGTATCAATTTTAGGAAGAGAAAAAATGCAAATAAGCAATTTAACATAGAAACAGACCATAGTATAGTCTCTCATTGTCATGTATTTCATATTAATAATATATGGATATTCTTTTCCTGAAAACACAGACAGAGTGTTTTTTAGGAATAAGGTAAGCAGAAATGGAGGGCAATTTCTTCAAGCAATGCTGCTTCAGTCATCAAAGATAAAGCTACATTAAGAGCAGCAGAGTTCTGTGGAGCTCCTTTATCTTGATTACCAACTGTATGAACAATACCAAAGATTGTTCTTTAATTTGCTGGGCAGGTGGTGGATGGAGGCTAAGAAGAGTGTTAATTTTAAAATGTCTCTTCATTACATTCACTGTCATAATTAATAATGGTAGGATGCTTAGATGTATTTTTATTTTAATGCTTGAGCATCTAAAACTATAATAACATTTTAAAAAACACCAAGAAAGGTCTTCACACTCTGCGCATAAATATAATATTCAGTTAAAAAATTACTAAACATTGAAAAACTATAGTTGTAAATATTTATGGGCTACAAAATGATGTTATGATTTTTGAATGCAATACGGAATAATTAAATCAAGCTAATGAATTTATCCATCACCTAAATATTTGGCATTTTTTGGCATGTAATGCATAACAAATTTTGTCTCCTCCCTGAGTTTTAAAGTCAATGATTTGTTAATTCTTGGTTTCTGTGCCTGAGTTTTGATAGCTACTTTGATAGCTGTTTATGTTTCTTTTTTTATGAATCCAATTTTTTCTAGAATAATTTTGAATAATTGAATTTTTATATCATATCATTTAATTTTTCTCATACTTATTAAACAATGTCATTGAGTTAACTAAATAAATTTCCCATTGGTAGATTCATAGCCTTTCTTAGATTTTAGGAGGACAGACCTAGATTCATCATTTTTATTTGTATGTTGGACAGTATGAATAATTTTTACTGTATCTTCAATATCCAAAAAATATTTATCTTCCCACTGAATAATTGTAAAACTGAACTTTATGTACCCCCTTGTGACTCAAATGTACAAATGCAATGTCTGTCTCTCTTTTCCCATCCACCTTTTTAAGTTGTCAATATATTTCACAATTTACTCTCTTCTGATAGAACCAGTTCTGTGATCCAATTCCTACTTCTGATTCCCAGGTTTTTTTAAATCCCAAATGATAGGGCTTTCTTTTTTTCAAACGGGTACTTAAAAGTGTGGTAACAATATCTAAATGGGCATTTAATCTTTGACCATATTATTTTAAATCTATAACATTAACTTTTCTACAGCCAGATAGTAAGTTACTGCAGTACTGGTATTAAAGACCTTTCTCTCGTATTCTAAGTGTCTATCTTTGTGTACAAACTAGTTCTTAAATTGCTACCCAATATGTGAGATGCCAACCTTGGGAAATATTCATTATTTACTTTACAAAATATTTATTTATTTTCCAAAGATTTTACAACATTTCCTTAAACTATTGAATGTATTAAAACATAACTTGCTTTATAAAATCTCCTGTCAGAAACTTGTAATGGAATCATATCCATAGTTAAAAATTCCAAATAAGTAAGATTAAATATAAAAGCCAAATGAAAATTCTAGGGAACAAAGAGTAGGATTTTTTTTTTCCCCATAATCTGGACCTCAGAGCTATGGCAGGATATCCAAAGCTATGAGAAACATTTAAATAAGCTAGGTTATCAATACATATGTACCAACTTCAAAGAACCATAAAATTCTCATGAGTAATAAAATTGAAATTTATTTAAGGTATTACACATTTTTGATAGCTTTCGTTTTTAAATAAATACTTTCCCAATCAATATGCATTGAGAGCTTCTTAGGATCAAATGAGATTTCTAAAAACATTTTTTTAAAGAGGTCTTTTTATTTGGAAAGTATCAGAGTGATTCATTTAAGTTCATATTGTTAATACTGCAAATGTACCTGAAAATAGCTTTTAACTGATAAGTAGAGCTATTATTGCTAATCTCCAAGTTCAAAGACGCTGGCTGCAAGAAATAATATTCTGCCTGGAGAATCTGGTTAGCTGCAGAAAACACTGGGTCTAGCATCGTATCTCATACTATCCCTAGCACCTTCCTGGGCCTACAGGCTCTGGTTACCGAACCTGGTGTACTGGTGAGTGACTTTTCACCTCCAGTCTGAGAGACTCCTGAGACTTTTTTTTTTAAGTCCCTCTCCCCATGATTGCAGCTTGTCTGTCTCAAGACTGTGCTGTCCTCTGTTGTGGCTGCCTGCCTGTCCACAGCTCTGCTGTAACGTTTGAAGTGGTGTCTTGGTGTGTCAATGAGCAGAGTAGACTATAAAAAACAAATTTGTTTGTGAAAGATGTTTTTAAAATATTTCAAAGCACTTCAAAGAACACTTCAGTTTTCCAAAACCTTTGAACTAGCAATGTTTTAGAGGAAGAATGAATTCTAAATTATTAAAATTTCATATGAAAAAGCAAGCAAAAAAAAAAAAGTCCACTTTAAAAATACACTCAAATGTCTACTGAAATATTTTGCCATGTAAATTTTGTAGCCAGTAACATCTAAGTACTTATAGGGAGAGCTGAATAATTGTACTGATAACATAATACACATCTAAGAGAAACAAATATAAGGGAAATATTCTAAAATATTAGTTCTATGTGTATTGATTCATACTGTAAGTATCACTGATTTTGATGACAAAAGAATTTCAAAATATCAAGTGTGATATTTTTGGATTAAATTTAACCTTTAGAAAAACAATGTGACAAAGCCTGTCATAATTAATTGCATTTTATCCTTGTTTCCAAGTCTGTCTTTCTTTAAAGTTAAGCTTCCCACATATAATTGTCTACATAAAAGCCTCATAAAATATTTCTTAACATAATTGGAAGACTACCATCATTCTTTTGACCTGAGAACACTTACCCTGTATCTCTTTGCCTGAGGTCTATTTTTCCCAAGAAACCAGCTGCTGTCATCAAATCTTTATGTATATATAAATATATATTATATATATAATTTATATTTATTTATTTATATAAATATATATATAATAGTTGTATATATATATATATATATATATATATATATATATATAAAATGGCACTTTAGATTCTGGGGTACATGTGCAAAACCTTCAAATCTTTATTACATCTCTCTATCAGTGAAACTACAAACTTCATTGCACCCATCTAAATCCAGGTTCTGGAATATCTCTAAATTAAGGACATCTATGAGTTCTGTTTCTGCCAAGTACCAAGATTTAAGAGGAGAAATTATAAAATGTCATAACTTTTTTTAAAAAAGTAAAATGTAGCCCAGAATTTAAGCTTAAAAGTTATTCTTGATATTTTCCAACCACTTTGTCCACGGAAAACATTTACTTTTTTCTAACTTTTATGGACACTGAACCTCTTTTCTCTCTGAAGAGTGTGACCTGATGCTTCTGCCTGAAGTTTGTAGTATTTCCTGGAACTTCCTAAATACTCCTGGAAAGCTTTGTCATTCATTCTGACTCTCACAGACTAGATGCATTTTAATTTTTAAAAGATCTTCTAAAATTGATTTATGTTTTCATTATGTAAATATTTCTTGTGGTTTGGATAGAAAGTATAATGACAGGGAAATGAAGAAAAGGATAAGGAGTCCAAGAAAGGGGAACAAAAATTAGTTTAATGTAACATCTTTTGTTTCTACAGCCATTTATTTTATAGGGTATGTTATTTGTATCTATTTCCCAGAAAACAAGGTTCCATCCTCAACTGCTTTTATTTCCTGTTTTCTGTGGCCACCTGAGATAGGCATGAGGGGTGGGATTCCAAGTAGAGGAAGGAACAATGAAAAAATAAAATACATATATTTATATCATTGTTGTATAGCTTTAGATTTTAAATCCAAATTTTTATTGTCTAAATCTTTGTTAATATCTTAGATAAGAATAAAATTTTTTGGAATCCAAATGGATAAATTCTTATTTATTTATTTATTTTTATTTTTTTATTTTTTAAAGTATACTTTAGGTTCTGGGCTACATGTGCAGATCATGCAGGATTGTTGCATAGGTACACACACAGCAATGTGGTTTGCTGCCTCATTCCCCCGGTCACCTACATCTGGCATTTCTCCCCATGTTATCTCTCCCTGATTTCCCCACCCCCCTACTGTCCCTCTCTAGGCCCCCACAACAGACCCCAGTATGTGATGCTTCCCTCACTTTGTCCATGTGTTCTCATTGTTCAACATCCACCTATGAGTGAGAATAAGCAGTGCTTGATTTTCCGTTCTTGTGTCAGTGTGCTGAGAATTATGATTTCCAGATTCATCCACGTCCCTACAAAGGACATGAACTTATCTTTTTTTATGGCTGCATAGCATTCCATGGTGTATATGTACCAGATTTTCCTTGTCCAGTCTATCGTTGATGGGCATTTGGATTGGTTCGAGGTCTTTGCTATTGTAAAGAATGTGCTATGAACATATGTGTGCATGTGTCTTTACAATAGAATGATTTATAATCCTTTGGATATATACCCAGTAATGGTATTGCTGGGTCAAATGGAATTTCTATTTCTAGGTCCTTGAGAAATCACCACACTATCTTCCACAATGGTTCAACTAGTTTACACTTCCACCAACAGTGTAAAAATGTTCCTATTTCTCCACATCCTCTCCAGCATCTGTTGCTTCCAGATTTTTTAATGATCACCAGTTAGAATGATGAGGTGGTATTTCAATGTGGTTTTGATTTGCATTTCTCTAATAATCAGTGACAATGAGCATTTTTTCATATGTTTGTTGGCCTCATATATGTCTTCTTTTGAAAAGTGTCTGTTCATGTCCTTTGCCCACTTTTGGATAGGTTTGTTTTTTTCTTGTAAATCTGTTTTAGTTCTTGGATTCTAGATATTAGCCTTTTGTCAGATGGGTAGATTGCAAAGACTTTTTCCCATTCTGTTGGGTGCCAGTTAACTCTAAAGATTGTTTCTTTTGCTGTACAGCAGCTCTGGAGTTTAATTAGGTCCCATTTGTCTATTTTGGCTTTTGTTGCCAATGCTTTTGGTTTTTTAGTCATAAAGTCCTTGCCTACGTCTATGTCATGAATGGTTTTGCCTAGGTTTTCTTCTAGGATTTTATGGTGTTAGGTCTTATGTTTAAGTCTTTAATTCATCTGGAGTTAATTTTAGTGTAAGGTGTCAGAAAGGGGTCCAGTTTCTGCTTTCCGCACACTGCTAAACAGCTTTCCCAACACCATTTATTGAACAGGGAATCCTTTCCCCATTGCTTGTTTTTGTCAGGTTTATCAAAGATCAGATGGTTGTAGATGTGTGGCATTGCCTCCAAGGCCTATGTTCAGTTCCATTGGTCTATATCTCTGTTTTGGTATCAGTACCATGCTGTTTTGATTACTGTAGCCTCATAGCATAGTTTGAAGCCAGGCAGCGTGATGACTCCAGCTTTGTTCTTTTTGCTTAAGACTGTCTTGGCTATGCAGGCTCCCTTTTGGTTCCATATGAAATTTAAAGTGGTTTTTTCCAGTTCTGTGAAGAAGGTAAATGGTAGCTTGATGAAGGTCCATGGTAGCATTGAATCTATAAATTACTTAGGGCAGTATGGCCATTTTCACAATATTGATTCTTTCTAACCATGAGCATGGAATGTTTTCCATCTGGTTGTGTCCTTTCTTATTTCCTTGAGCAATGGTTTGTAGTTCTCCTTGAAGAGTTCCTTCATGTCCTTTGTTAGTTGTATTCCCAGGTATTTTATTCTCTTTGTAGCAATTATGTATGGGAGTTCGCTCATGATTTGTCTCTCTGTTAGTCTGTTACTGGTGTATAGAAATGCTTGTGATTTCTGCACATTGATTTTGTATTCTGATATTTTGCTAAAGTTGCTTATCAGTTTCAGCAGATTTTAGGTGAGATGATGGGGTCTTCTAAATATATAATCATGTCATCTGCAAATAGAGACAATTTGACTTCCTCTTTTCCTTATTGAATACCCTTTATTTTTTTTTCTTGCCTAATTGCTTGGGCTAGAACTTCCAATACTATATTGAATAGGAGTGATGATGGAGGGCATCCTTGTCTAGTGCCAGATTTCAAAGGGATGCTTCCAGTTTTTGCTCATTCAGTATGATATTGACTGTAGGTTTGTTGTAAATAGCTTTTATTATTTTGAGATATGTTCCTCAGGTACCTAGTTTATTGAGATGTATAAATTCTTATATAAATATGGTATTTCTAGCCATGCTCGGAAGTATTTAAAACTTTCTCTGTATTATGTTAAACTCCATGACCAGGTGGATCATAAACACCTTTCTGGTTATTCATTGGTTTGACTGCTTGAAGTTGACTGAAGTGAAGGTAAAAACTAAAGGCTTTGATATTTTGTTAAGAAACACTAAGACCTATCCCAAAGGTCTATTCCAAACTCTGAGAGGGCAAAAACACTAAAAATAACTGTTTTCCTTACTTTTGAGTGGAGGATGAGGAGGAAAACTATACGTTGAATCATAGTATCACCATGTTTTAGACATAAAAATAGTTTCTAAATAATCCAAATCTACATCTTATAAATGGTGAAACAGTAG
Organism: Plecturocebus donacophilus; assembly: GCA_004027715.1. Taxonomy (NCBI): domain Eukaryota; kingdom Metazoa; phylum Chordata; class Mammalia; order Primates; family Pitheciidae; genus Plecturocebus; species Plecturocebus donacophilus. The sequence continues at coordinate 22,572 of PVKP010009128.1, forward strand.
ACACTATAGAACTGATTAAATATTCTGATGCAACAAAACAGTGACATTCTTCCCTAACACAAGGTTTCTGTATTTGACACTTAACCACTGCTCCAGATTATTAAAGTAGCTTCTCAACTAGTTTGCCTTTCCCTGGTCTTTCTTTTACTATACTTCATTTTCACACATGACTTTTAGATTAATAGTCCTAAGCATTCATTTTATCATGACACACTTTCCCCCCACATCTTGTGTAAAAGAAAGACTGTCCTTCCAAGTAGGATTGTCTATTCTCAAAGGCTTATTCACATTTTACTTGCTCCATGATGCCTTCCTTGGGCTCAGAAGCTGAAAGTGGCATGTCCTTAGGACTTATTGCTCAACCCAACCCCTCAATAAATAGTGATACTATATCCTCAAAATATATTGCAGTAATGAATGAAAGAGAACACCAACGAAAATGATAATCATAATAATACAGACTTTATGTATACTTTATATATTATTGTGATTATTATTTTCCTTGATATTCTCCATGTCTTATACAGAAATGTAAGCAGAGTAATAGTCATTCAATAAATGGAACATTAATTAACATATAGCATCTGTAATACTAAATAGATTGTCCCTACAACATCATAAGTATGATAATAATAATGATGATAATGACAATAAAGTAGAGGGCACATAACAAATATTAATTAGATATTGAATGTAACATAAATAGAATTGGAAAGTTGTTGTTGGTCAGATCGCACTTGCTGTTTTGGTGTTGCTTCTCATTTTCCCCAGTTACTCTGTGGTGCTCATTCTATTTTATTAGCTGTCACAAGTTACCTCTGCAAACTCCCGAAACAAGACTGTTCACAGGAAAAGCATGGCTTCATGTTCCCACGGCTTATAAGCCCCATCAAAATTAATTCAACCTTTCCTTTAGTTCTTGTCAGTGTGAGTTAATTGCTGTGTTTTTCCTTGCTTACCTGTATAAGGTTTATAGAGAAAAGTTCTGAAAGAAATTACTTAACCCAACTGTTCATAATTTTAGATATAACTACTGAAATATTCCTCCAGAGAAGAGCTTTCTGTTCATTTCTTTCACTTATCTTTTGAGTCTGTTCTCATTAATTTTCATCTGAAAGCACTTGCTAAAGTAAAACAAAACTAGAAAAAAAATGGAAAAACTGCTGAAGAATTGTCTTCCTAAGAGACTTTTGCTAAAATAGTTTCACAGGGGAATTCTTTCCAGATTTCTGTAACTGAGCATATTTTATGCTATAATAATTCTAGAGTACACACACACACACACACACACACACACACACACACACACAATTAAAAGTTTTTGAGTTAATTTATAGTTATAGATTTAAAATATTACACAGATGGAAAAATAATACTACAGATCACTTTAACTTCTTGCCTATATATGTGTATTTATATATACAAAGATTTTTCAAGTTAATGTAGGAGTGAATTTCTAAACTTATTCAGAATAATGACGTAGAATATGTAACAAGAATAGAAGAAAATTATGTATAATGAGTTAAGGTAACAAAACTCAATAGAGGTTAAGAGAAAAAAACTATCACTTTACCATAAATTTCTGCCCAAGAACAAAACCAAAACACAGGAACTCAAAATAACGTCAGGAAAAATAATCATTTCTTCACCATGATCAAGAATACCTAACCTAATCTAATAGCCAATTTCATGTTTAATGGAAAAACATTCAACGTTTTTAAGAATAAATTTAGAAATATGATTAGATATTATGTTTGAATATTTTAGTCAATTAGTAAACATAAAACATAAAGAAGTATAGTTACTGGCAAGAAATAACAAAAATTACAATTATTGCTGATACAAAATTGTCTAGAAAATCTTACAAATTGAACTGAAAAAGTGTTAGAATTGATAAGGTAGATCAGCAAATTGACAAGACACAATGAAAAAGTACAGATAGCATTTCTTGTATAGTAACAATTGCTAAGTGTATGAAAATATTCTATTCATAAGAGCAATTAAAATATAAAGCAAAACTTTAACAAGAAATATATAAAACCTAAAGGAAGAAAGTGTGTTCAAACTTTACTAAGGGATATAAAACTTTACAAAGATATGTCAATAAGAAAAACACTTTCCAAGTTCCTGGATAAGTAATGTAAAGATTCCTAGTCTTTTGGAAATAATTTGAATTCTAATCCAAATTTCAGCACTAGCATTTTAGTATATTTGAAAGTTATCAGGGATTCTAAATTTTATTCAGTGAAAACAAATGGCTATAAAAAGGCCAGGAATTTTATTTTTAAAAAGAAAGATTGAAGAAGGGAATATATACCCATGTCAGAAATTAGGTTGTTCTATAAATGTGCAATTGTATTTATGTAGGTATCAATAGTTCAATCAATAAAAGAAAAAGTTTACCCAGAAGCAGATCTTACTTTTTATAATAATTGAGAAAAATCTTTGGAAATGAATGCAGAAAGAAAGGCATGGTAAAGAAATGATGCTGGAAAATTGATTAAACACTTTGTTAAAAAATTAGATATTAGTAAAAAAGATACACCACCAGTGTGAAACTTTTGTCTATTTTAGTCCCAGTTCTATTCTCAGCACTTAAAGTGGTGCCTGGTATTAAAGAGTCACTGAATGAGTGAATAGATTAAACTAGATTCCCCCATACCATATAATATGTTAAAATAAATTCCAAATGTATTAACTACTTTATAATATATTTAAAGATAGCATTATTTTAGTTATAATTATTTTAGATATAATTCTATCTTTAAATGTATTATTAAAAGTTTATTTTAATCTCTGATATAGCATATATTTCCATTTTCAATCTTCCTTCCTTCTAAATACTTTCCTGGCTGATTCATAGCTATATTAATTATATATTGTGTTTACCTTACGGAAAGAGTTTTTAAATATAAAACAATGGGAAAATTAGAAAGACAAACATCTATTTAAATGTGATGTTATTTTTAGGTTTGTGTTAAAAAAAAAAAAAATTCCACTATGAACACCATTAAAATCAAACCCCAAACTCAGCTTTAAAATTGTTCCAAATATAACGAAGGTTTAGCAACTTGAACAATTCCCAGAGGTAACTATTAAATATACATAAAAATAGTAAAGTAATAATTATTTTATTGACATTTTTAAAAGGCAAATATGAAGCTGATAATACTCAATTCTGGTAACAGTGAGATGAAACAAATACTTTCATACACTGCGGAGGTGTTTTAAGTGCAGCAAAGTTTCTAGGAAATATAGATCAAGACACTTGAAATAGTACACTATTTAATACATTAACTCATGGAAATGTTTCTCATGAACATTCCAAAAAGGTTTCATCAGGAATTTATGTTTAAGAATGCTTATTTTTTGTGTAGAGCTATTCATAAAAGTAAGATAATTAAAAGGATCTTAATGTTCATGAACAGGAAAATGAATAAAATTTATCTACAATCTGAAATATGGGGCCATTAATTATTTAAACTAATATTTAATTATAATAGATAATTGTTAACAATACTGTATATATAATATGATCTCAACCATTAAATAATTAATATATAGCTTTTATGTTTCCATGAATATATACTTTTAAATTATGAGAAGAAATAAACTAACCTATGAACAAACTTCTTTCTGGGAGCTGAAATTGTAAGTATTCTTAAATTTTTTATATATTTGTGTACTTTTTCATTTCTTCACTACAGTTAATTCATATTACTGTTTTTGTAAAACTATAAATAAAAGATAAGCCAACCCCAGGCTGCCACTATTTTAAGTGAATCCTCTGACTATGTTTATTTATACTGGCTGAAGCTTGTTATGCCTGGCCTTAATTTAAACACATTTAGGGAAACAGGAATTCCACAAGGACATACTGCCTTTTATAAGTTAAGTATATGCAAATGTTGAAATGTTATTAACCAGATTTAAATATATTTAAAACTGTAATCAGAATTTGAGCTTTCTCAGCAAAGAATCTCCCTGTCACCATCTTCCTTAAGATAATTATGTTAATGAACAATCAGTGTATTTTCTCTCTTGCTGCTGTAGCCTAGATCGGGGGTGTCCAATCTTTTGGCTTCCCTGGGCCACATTGGAAGAAGAAAAATTGTCTTGGGCCACACATAAAATACACTTGCACTAATGATAGCCAATGAGCAAATAATAATAATAATAATGCCCATATATAATATAAATCTCATAATGTTTTACAGTATTGTCTCATATAGTCTCATACAATATTGTTAACAATTTTCTAATATAATTAAATATTAGTTTAAACAGTTAATGGCCCCATAGTATTTCACATTTGTAGATAAACTTTATTTGTTTTCCTATTAATGAACATTAAGGTTGTTTCCATTATGTTACTCTTATGAATAGCTCTACACAAAAATATCCATTTTTAAACATAAAGTCCTGATGAAACCTTTGGGAAAGGTGACAAATTTGTGTTAGGCTGCATTCAAAGCCATCCTGGGCTTCGTGCAGTCCACAGGACAGGAGTTGGACAAGCTTGGTCTAGATAAAAAACTTAATAAGAATTTGGTAATAATTCCAATTATATAACTTTTACAGTAACAACTCTTTAGGGTTAGGTTTAACAAATTTATCAGTATGATCCTCCTTTAGTAAGATCTTACTTTACATGTATCAATACACCTATACTTCAGAACTCATTTTCTCTGGGCAGATCATTCTGATTCTATTTCTTTTTACTCCCTTCTGAGAAGAGTGATAGCTCTGGAATTTCTTCATAGACGAAACTGCAGAATGTATTTTGAAAAAAAAATAATAGTTTTAAGATTTCATGTTCATTTGATCAGCTAGTCAATAGTACAAAGAAGGACTCTGTCCCACTTTATGTGTCTTTGGCCTGTGCATGTTAGAAAGAGGGCAGAATTCTGATGTGTTATTTATTTACCATTTCTTCAAGCTAGGAGACATGAAAGTTATTGCCTGCTTCACTAGTCTATAACCATTGATACTGGACAGCAGTCACAAATGCCAATTCTTTTCACTATAGTTCCATGGGACAGAATGAGCTGGTAAAATGTTTATATGGGCTAGTAAATATTCCTTACACTGTTCCTGCTTTAATCACAAAGTTCTTGTTCTGGTGGTTCTGGATACTACTTCATAGGAATTGAGCATTTATTAATGATAATGGTATTTTAATACACAAGAAATTCAAAATATTCATAAATATCCAGATAGCACTTTTGTGTTCAATTTCCTAAATAGCATAGCAAAATGCAATTGACAGATTAAAAAAAAAAAAAACAAAAACAAATGATTTATTTTGTGTTCTCCTCTTCTTTGAGTTGTAAAACCAAACCAATGCAACATATGCTGCGTGAACCACAATGGTGTAATCCCATGTCGTAAGAATTGTAAAATGTTCACTATTTGAACTGGCTTTCAGTATTGTGGCTGTGTTCATTAAAAAAACTACACTCTTTATGTTGATATTTCACAGACTTAATCATAAAAAGCAAAATTCTATCCAAAATGGATTACTGTTGCCAGCTGTTTTTCTATTCAACCATTTTTAGATCATCTTTTCCTTGCTCATTGAAGGATTTTGCCTATAAAATTGTAAGAAGTTACATTTAAAATAGGTGTATACAGCCAGGAGCAGTGGCTCACACCTGTAATCCCAGCACTTTGGGAGGGTGAGGCAAGCGGATCATCTGAGGACAGGAATTCGAGACCAGCCTGGCCAACGTGGTGAAACCCTGTACCTACTAAAAATACAAAATTAGCTGGGTATGATTGGAGGGACCTGTAATCCCAACTACTTGGAAGGCTGAGGCAGTAGAATTGTTTGAACCCGGGAGGAAGAGGTTGCAGTGAGCCGTGATCATGTCATTGCACTCCAGCCTGGGGGACAAGAGTGAAACTCCATCTCAAAAAATAAATAAATAATAATAAATAAATAAGTGTATACTCTAGACCTAGCCTCTTAATTAGGATTTAATGTAACTATTGATAGACTACAATATAGAGATGAAAAGTACAGCTCTTATAACAGCACAAGCACATTTATATCATTTTGTATCCTATATATATTTTGTGTAAAATTTACTTACAAAAGCATTTGGAGACTTATAAGAGTCTCTGTGAAGAACATTAGGGAGTCGTAGGGAGTGTGGCTTACTGGAGAGCATACATTCTATCCAGAGTCCTGTTACCACTCAATTTCAAACAATTAACTTTAGTAATATCAATTCCAAACCACTATGTATACAGTCCTTACATGCTGAAACTAATTTTAATTAAAAAAAAAAAAAAAACTGTGCTGGCAGCACAAAACGTTCCTGAGACTTCTGAATCAGAAGCACTTTGTGTTTAAAAAAAATTCATAGCCCAGTCAATGGTCTTATAAGTCTCCAAATGCTACTTGAAAAATTCAAATCAATTAATAATCCCTGAAAGGCATAATAGGTACTAATAACTTTAATCAGGTAAGAAAACCGTTCTTGAAACCATTAATTAAATTTGGCATCTCAAATATAAACAGAACACTAGCGATGGCATTTTCTAATTAAATCAGACACTCAAAGTTGTATGGGCTCTTACAGGTCATCCAGTTAACTCTTACCCAATGCAAAATCTCCTTTCCTACATCCTCAGAGGAGAATATTCCTCATTAAATATTTCCAGGAGCTGAGAGGTGATTTGTTCTTAAATATGCCCATGCTGCACTAGAGATTGCCAACATGAAATAATCTTTCTTATCACGCTCTGAGATCCATCTTAGATCCACGCGGAATAACGATAATTTGGGGCACCCTGTGTGCTGGACATTGTGCTTAGCCCTTTACATATCATCTTATTTAATCTTTAAAATAACTCTCTGAGTTGGATATTATTATCCCCATTTCCCAGGTTAAAAAATTGAAGCTGATAGAAGTTAAGAGACCAACACTAGGATAAACAGCCAAATTAAAGCAAATCTTAGCACTTTAAAAAGTATGGAGTCCAAACAATTATACCTCTGATTCTGAATTTCTACTAACTCCACATATGTTACTGAACTGCAACCAAAGCAAAATTTATGCCAACAAATTTGAAGCAAAATTAACTTTTGAAACACCTGTGTACACACCGTGTATACTGGTGAAGCTTGCTAGTTGGATACTGAATTCACTAACGTCATAAAATGCTATAAAGAGTGTGGTAGCATGTACTTCAGGTCAAGGTATAAGACAGCTTTATGTCAAGTTCAAAACAAAGAAAGGCTATGTGTTTACCAAAACTAGAGAAAAGTTTTCCTTTTGATTATATAAGAGATCAGCATCAGAATCACTTGCTAGTTATTTATCTTTTGCAAAATTACTTAATTTTGTTTCCAGTTTCCTGTTCAGCTTATAAGGAGCTGAGAAGTTATAACTATCATCCTTACAACAAGAAAAAAAACCTTGAACAAACTGAAAATCAACAACTTTTCTTAGTTCTGTCATAATTGAAGTCACAGGGAAAACCACTGCCCTCAAAATTTAGGAGACAGATGGATACAAAGAATCGTGATTTACTGGAGCAGAAGCCCAGGAGAAAAACTTCTGCTAGAGTCAGTACAGGGAGTGGGGCAGGGGGAGTGAGGACTTAAACTGTGTAATTTACAAATTACTGGAAGTTCAGGGTAGGTAAGTTTGAGAGTCTGAAATTCTTGTGGGGAAGGGGGTTGGAGGGTTAATGTTAAGAGCTGCTATGGTTTGAATGTTTTCGTCTCTTCCAAAATTCATGCTGAAACTTAATCTCCAGTATAATAATATTGGAAGATTTAGCCTTTGAGAGGTGGTTGAATCATGAAGGCACTGTCTCCTCAAGAATGTGATGAAGTGTCCTCAAGCTTGCCTCAGGGGGTTATAGCTCCTTTTGCTCTTCTGCTTTCTGGCATGTCAACACACAGTGTTCCTCTCTTCCAAAAGATGCAGCCCTCGCTATCCCTTGATCTTGGACTTCTCAGGAATACTACCAGATTCTCACAGGGAAGACAGGAGAAAAATCTCCTCATATTGTTGGCAGGGGAAGGGGAAAAGTAACCACTGTGAAATATGCTCAGAGCATTCTGTTCTTAACAAGTCCTGTTCTCAAGGAAAACTATTTTATCAGAACCTACCTCACAGTTTTTGCCAGGGCTTCACCAACCTAAGGAACAGGAAATACTCAACTCCAGCTCCCACTGGCCTTCTTGTCTCACCTAAGGGTGAACAAAATAGGTGGCAAAAAAATATCTACTTTCATAATGTATAAAGATCAGTATAGAATCATGAATTTAAACACACTTAGAAAGCAAAAAACCTGAAAGGAGTCATATTATTACACATTATCATCATTAATATTATTATGGAATTCAAGTGTTGGTATGGTTTGGCTGTGTCCCCACCCAAATCTCACCTTTAATTGTAATAATCCCCATGTGTCGAGGATAAGGCTAGATTGAGATGACTGAATCATGGGGGCAGATTCCCCCATGCTGTTCTTGTGGTAGTGAGTGGGTCTCACAAGATCTGATGGTTTTATAAATGGGGGTTCCCTTGTACAAGCTCTCTTGCCTGCTGCCATGTAAGACATGCCTTTGCTTCTGCTTTGACTTCCACCTTGATTGTGAAGCCTCCCTAGCCATGTGGCACTGTGAGTCCATTAAACTCCTTTCCCTAAATTATCTAGTCACAGGTATGTCTCTATTGGCAGCATGAGAACAGACTATTATGGGTGTATTCACTGAGGATTGATGAGTATTTTTTCTTAATGGAGAATCAGTTCTGCTCTACCACGTTCCACCAAAATGGGCACACACACACAAACACACACACACACACCAAACATATATAGGCTATCTAATTCTTAGAAATGAAAAACTGAAACATCAACAATATTAATGAAGGAAAAGAAATAGCAGAAAGGAAGTGAAAAAGCCCGGCTGCTCGTGATGAAAACATTAGGAAGAACAACAGTGGGGTCTCCAAGCATTCACTCTACTCCTTCCCAATGGAACAACAACCATGCATTTTTATGAGGGACTGACCTTTTTCCCCTACTACAGTGATTGTTTCAGAGATGGTCCAATCAGAGCAAACCTTAGCTCTTTTCTTAGACAATTGAAGGAAGGGGTTACCTCTCTCTCTCTCTCTCTCTCTCTCTCTCTTCTGAACTGGGCAGAGAAGGATATAGTCCCAGTGCTAGTAAAGATCTTTCAAAACTAATTGGTGTTCCATTTGAATAAAAACTTTAAAAAATAAACAAATGTTTTAAGCTCACCTAACTAGAATGTAGCAAAATAGGAATTTGAACAACTGTTTGTGTTGTTCTTCCTCTCAACATCAGATGCTGATACGGTTAGGCTTTGTGTCCCCACCGAAATTTCATCTTGAATTGTAACCCTCAGATGTTAAGGGAGGAACCTGTTGTGGGGGGTGATTGATTATGGGAGTGTTTCCCCCAGCTTGTTCTTATGATAGTAGGTGAGTTCTCACCAGATCTGATGGTTTTACAAGTGTCTGCCAAGTTCCTCCTTCACTCACCTCGTTTCTCTCCTGCTGCCTTGTCAAGAAGGTGCCCACATCTCTTCCATTATGACTGTAAGTGTCTCTCTAGTCATGCAAAACTGTGAATCAATTAAACCTCCTTTCTTTATAAATTACCCAGTCTCCGAAAGTTGTTTACAGCAGTGCGAAAACGGACTAATACAGATACTGTTAAGTTTTACTTGTCATGTTGTTTCTTTCACCATGTTTTTTAAGCTTCCAAGGAGCTTAAGACTTGAGTCTACCTAATTTTGTTTCACAGTCTAAGTATATGCCATAAACAGAGAAGATATCTAATAAGTATGTATTGAATTAATGAACAAGTGAATGAATTATGTGAGAACTTTACTATGCAACTTAGACAAAGAAAATGGGAGCCACGAATCTGGGGTCCAGTTGTACCTGATACTTCCTTATGACCAGAGGTAGTTCCCCTCATGTAATCTTTAGTTCTTTGATTAGTAAAATGGAGATAACAATAATAATAATAACAATAATGTCTAAATTTTCAGATTTCTGTTACTATTAATGATGAGTTCTATACCTAAAAAGAACTGGTAAATGTGTGAAGTGTTACATATGTACTGCTGATAAGATTATACTACGTAAAGACACAGAAACACCTGCCACAGAGGACAGTGGACAACAGCCACAGAGGACAGTGTTTAAAGAGCAGCAAGAATTCTCCGCAGAGAGAATTGATTTATATAGCACATTAATGCTGTTGTGGGAAAACAAGACTCTGATACCATCGAATTCCTGCTACTTGAACCCTAAATGGGTGTTGGTCGGTAAAGTAAACTCTTGTCAATTTAAATACCAACTCATACTCAACAGTACAAAATGAAATTCATGGCTATTGGAAATAGATTTAGGAAAGTTAGGAGGCAATATTTAATCATATTTATGCTGTGGACTTTGAACCGCTGATTTTCAAAATCAGTAACAATTAATTAATTGTTCTGGTTCTAGCACAGTGATTTAGAAAGCTGGCAAGAGCACTGCTCCTACCTTTCCAACAAAGAAAGTGCTACACAAACTGCATATTAATGACTTCTTGACACCACCCGAAAATGGAGACTGCACGGCAAAAGTGTAGCCCCAAATCTAAGGAGAGATCGGTCTCCATAGGTGAAGACAGGACCTGACTACTTCCATATCTGAGGAAGATGCTAACTTGTGCTTTATATGGTGGGAACATACAGTTAACTTTTGTAATCCTAAATACCAATCGTAGGCTATGGATAGATACACAGCCCTGGGGATCATAGACATAACGTAATGTGTACCCTTTGCAAGTTTGTCTCCATAAACCTTACTAGGCACTCACAGGGAGGATCAGGGAGAATCCTGAAAAATAGATTATCTTGGTACCAACTAGAGGAGAGGACCAGTAACCACTGCAGAAACTAGAACTAGACCCCTGTCCTAGGGAAGAAAAGCCTTGATGCGAGGGAGAAAGAATGACAAAATTGTTGCCTTAGGATACTAGAAAAAGCAGCTAGGGAAGGAACCAAAGAAGAAAATGCGTTATGTATAGAGGAGAGGCAGGAATATATCCCAGGCCCAGCGCTACAGGTCGAAGAGTGGCAAGAGTACTTGTAAAGGCCATACTTCGAAACAGAGTACAGCACCTACGAAAGACTGAGGCTTAACCACAACATCTCAGAGTACCCTCCTTCCCTGCCTTCTATCATCAGGCTAATAAGCATCAAGTGAAAATACTAATGGGCTGTAGCTGGGAAGGCCACAAAAGACAGACTGTCTCTGGAAAGCAACAGTAAGAGAACACCCAAAGAGAAGGAGGAGATGGGAATGAGAAAAGAGCAGCTAATAAACCAGTCCACACCTTAAACACACCTTACTACTAGAAGAATGTAGACTGTGCTGTGCTAAGAGAAACCATAGCAACAGCAAATATTCAAGTCAGCCCAACTCCTGTCTAGATTAATAAAACTCCCACACTAATCCGTGGCAGAACAAAAAAAAAGAGGTGTGCTCATCTTTAAGCATCTAAAACTTATTTATCTCAGTATTTACTGTATTGAGCAAGATGCCCAGATTTCAGCAATAAAAGCACAAGGTATTAAAAAAGTCAACAGAAAAAAACTCAAGACAAAATTCAAACATCAGAATCAGACTCAAAAATGGCACGGGTGACATCCAGATTGGAAGAATCAACGTTTCTAAGACGTCGGTTTTCCCTAACTTAATCTATAAGGTCAATGCACTCTCTAATGAAATGCCAGCAGATATTTTTTGCAGATACTGAATAGCTGCTTTAAAATTTTATATAGCAATGGGAAGGATCTAAAACAAACAAAACAATTCTGAAAAAAGTAAATAAAATTGGAGAACTCACAATTTCAAGTTGTACTATGAAACTTTGATAATGAAGATAGTGTGGTACTGGTGAAAGAACAGACTCATATATCAATGGGATATTATAGGGAACTTGAAAATGGACACATATGAATATAGTTAAGTAATTTTTGACAAAAGTACAAAGGCAACTTATGGGGAAAGGACAGTCAAAAGGTTCAGGAACAATTGGACATCCATATGAAAAAAGAGATACGTACCACCTTATTTTTAAAATAACTCAAAATAAATTATAAACCTAAATGTAAAATGTAAAGCTATAATCACAGAAGTTCTGCATGACCTTGGTTTTTGTAAAATTGTAGGTATAACACCAAAAACACAATTTATACAAGAAGAAATTGGAAAATCAGACTTTTTCAAAATTATTTTAATTATTTTTCTCTGCAAAAGACAAAGAATGAGAAGACAAGCCAAAACTGGGAAAACATATTTGTAAGTTTTCTGGTAAAGTACTTGTACTCTGAATATATAAACACTCTTAAAAATAAATAGCAAAAAAGTCTGATTTTTTAAACAGGCAAAAGAAGAAACTACATTTCACCAAAGAAGATATATGTATGAGAAATAAGCACAAGTAAGAGAGAGATGAATGAATTAGCCCTTAGGAAAATGAATGAATTAAAAGCACAATGATATGCTACTCTATATCTATTATAATACATATATTAGAATGGTTAAAATCAAAACCAAAAACTCACAATGCAAAGCACTAACAAGGATTAAGAGCAACTATAATTCGTATACAGATGGTCCCCAACTTATGATGGCTTGACTTACTATTTTTCAACTTTGCAGTAGGATTTTGTGCTATTAAATATGTTTTTGACTTAAAATATTTTTGACTTATAAGAGATTTTGGGGGATATAACCCCACCATAAGTCAAGAAGAATCTGTACATTTCTGGTAGAATTCAAAATACAATAGCAAACAGTTTTGTAATTTATTTTAAAATGAAGTATACATTTACCCTACGACCTAGTATTCCCATTTTTAGATACTTACTGAAGTGCATTAAAAACCTATGTTTACATAAAAATGTAAACACTTGTATGTATAGCAGTTTTATTCATATTTAACACAAACTGGATACAAGCCAGATTTCCTTTAACCAGTGATTGAATACACAAACTGTGGTACACCCATACAATGGAATACTACTCAGCCACAAAAAGGAATAAACTATCAATTTACACAATATGAATGAATTATAAACCTATTTTACTAAGGGACCCAAATGCTTACATATTATGTGATTCCATTTACATGACCTTCTGGAAATGATGAAACTGTAGACAAAGAAGAGATGAGTGAATACTGGGTATTTGGAGTGGGGATGCAGCATAGGGAAATATCTGGAAAGATAGAATTGTTCTCTATGATTCTGTGATCATTCTGTATGATGCATGACTTTATTCATTTGCTAAAACCCATAGAACTGTACACCACAAGAAACAAACATTATTGTAAAAAAATTTTAAACACAAAATCAATAAAATGAGAAAGCCAAATCTGATTGCAGGCGATGACAAGTGAATCTAACTGTATTATACATGTACACTATCTCCACAATAAAGGGGAAAAGGAAAGGAAGGAGCTGACCTAAGTAACTTTGTAAAACAGTGTTTTGTTGTAAGGCTAGAAACAGAACTGTACATGAACACTGTGCTCTAGTTGGTCAATTTGTGTCTTGTAAGGGTGGGATGCTGTAGCAATTCTGAAACTACTTGAGATGTATACTACAGGCGAACTTACAAAGAAGTGTCTTGTAGGTAAGAAATGCCAGAATGCTCCTTGTAAGAAAAGACCTTACAAATAAGCAAAGGAGTAATGGCTAGGATGAACCACATAATGATGGATTGAAGTTGGAGGTATTTGTGGAGTGTGTGTGTGTGTGTGTGTATTCAGATAGGTAAATATAGTGGTGAGTGTTGACAGCAACGTCACCATGACATTCAGATCTTGGTTTCTAATTCCATACTCCAATTAAAGGAGCCAGGGCTTCCTGGAGAAATGACTGGCTCTAGGATGAGGGTATAAAAAGTACATACTGAAGGAATGTGGAGTATCTTGGGATACTAGCAAGTTAAAAAGTGCTCAGAAAATGTTTAGGGAGGGGTGGGCAGGAAGATGGCTTTGCAAAAATAAGTAGTGCCTAACCTGAAAGAAAGGGCTCTCGTAGCAAAAGCTGGGACAATTTGAACAACAAAATAAGTAATAATAGTATTGGGTTATCACTTCTGCTCCAAAAAAGAAAACAAATATTCATAAGTCATAAGCTGATTGATTAAACAGATAAATGAAGATGAAAAGATAACTCTCATAGAAGGCATGAGAGAATTACAAAATTATACTCTCCCCTAAAATATTTATTAATTATGGTGATGGTTTTTAATATATGATACTTGAGAAAATAAATCTTAATTCTTTGATTTACCTACCTTGAGGAAGAGGAGCTTAATCACCTCCCACTGAATGTAGGGGAACTTATTAGAAGAATAGCATATAGAAAGGGAAATGTAACAATATGATGGAGAAATCTGGCAGACACCATCCTCAAAAAACGATCAAGATTAGTATCACTAGTAATCAGACATATTGACATACCTTAGCCCCAATATGCAATGAAATAAGGGCATGCTACCTCTGTGGTTTTTTACTGAAAATACAAAACCTCATCAGAAATCACCAGACAAATCTAAAATGATGAATATTCTGCAAATTACCTGACTCTTCAAAACAGTGAAAGTCATTAAAGACAAGGAAAGACTGAGGAACTTTCAGAGATTGGAGATCAAGGAGACAAGAAAACTAAATTCACTGTACACTGAATACTGAAACAGAAAAGGGACATAGTGGAAAAACTGATGAAATCCAAACAAAATCTGTAGTATTTTCCTGATAATTTCTGAGTTTTGATAAATGTTCCATAGCATAAGATGAACATCTGCAGCAGCTAAGAGAAGGATATAGACAGTAAGCTATGGGATATATTAAGTAAATGAGGCCAGGATATTAAGAACTTTCTTATCTGTGTGGAAATATATAAAATCAGACAGAATAAAGTTTCTCTTGAAGGCAGCAATAACACCTTACTGATTCTAATATGATAAATGAAATTAATTTGTAAATCCTAACACAACTTTTTCTGAACAATTTAATACTTTCCTGGTGTATAATATAAAATTACTCAAATGGACAAGTTTATGGATCCATAAATACAGTAGTTGTGTTTTTAAAATATATCTTAGTTTTTATAAATTAAAGTTCACCAAACCCCATTATTTATTAATTACATAGATTGTCAGAGCTTTTTCCTGTGCAGAATCAATTAAAATATGAATTTGTTTAAAATAATTTCCATGCACACCTTAAAAGAGAATGCTTTCCCAAATTATTTGTTTGATTCTAATAGGTAGAAACATAATTAGTGACTGAAGCTGTAGACACTCTTCAGATTGAAGGAATCTTCAACAGGAAGAGGGGTTAAGAAGTTAAACCACAGTAACAATGATGCATCAGTGAAAGGCATGTTCCTTTTCACTCGTATGGTTTAAACTAGAAAACCTGTCATTTGAAAGAATAGATGTTCTTTGAGTCATGGGTGGCAACGTAAGTCACAAGCTAATCCTGACTTTTTTAGCCTGAAGCTGAAGTCCTTGATTCTCATTCTGACAATTCCCTTGCAGCATTCTGGCGTGCTCCAGTTATACATGCCATGGGGATTATCAGGCAGCAATTACAAACTTTCTTCTGTGTAGGTTCCTGATTAGGGCTACTGACTTATTTTAACCTTTTCCTATTGCTCTCCTAACTTTAATCTCAGTTAAGATGAAATTCGCAGCCCTCAAAATGGAAAACAAAACAAGACAGATTTTGAACTATATTTGAAAAACATGTAGACTTGTGAAACACAAGTATTTTGGAGATTGTGAGGGTGAATAAACATGCAGACATACAAACATCCTTAAATCGTGCTTTGCTTTTCCACAACAAATACAATGTTGCAATTAATAGACAGCAACTTAGTGGGGGCAGCGGAAGACTTGCTGGAGGAGAATGGAGTCAAAGTGAAGTAGTTTAGACTGGATTCAAATCTATTTGGAATTCTGCCTAAGTACCTGGAGACCCTGAGTAAAGGTTGCACAATTTGGCTTATTATATGGCCAAATGCAAACATGATAGAGCCAGAGTGTGTAATCAGGGCCCTTAGCACACTGTTGAGTTACTAGCCAAAGTCAGCCTGCATTCTGGGATTTACTTTTGTCTTCTTAGGAAAGGTTTGAGAGCTGAAATCATCTCAGAGGAAAAGTACTCTGAAGTTGGAACCCTATGTCCTCTGCTCAGGCCACCTGCCAAGTTCAGCACTTCGACCTCCTCTTCCAAGTTCTGTGGCTTTCCCAGGGTCTAGCTGCCTGCCGAGTGCAAGCCCAGCGGTGTGGCTTGGCAGTTTACCTAACTCTACCATGGAAACCAAATGCCTGGAACTAAATGCCCTCGGTGGCCTCTGCATGAATCCCATGTGTTCCTTGGATTCCCACACCCCAGCTTTTGCCCCTGGTTCTGATTTTCAGAGAAGTCTCAGTATGTCTGTCTCTACAACCAGGCAATACGCGCTGTGCTCACCCATCTAACTGTGTCCCCAGAAAGAAAAGTAAACAAATGTTGGCAACGAGCTTGGGAGTATTTGTTGCAAACTAATAAACAATCAGACAGGGATAGGTGTCTGCTAATTATGTAGATAATTACAGTGTATTAATGTTACAGAGAGTTGCTGGGTTTCTATTCAGATGGTGTGGGGAAAACATCCTTGAGGGAATGATTTTTAAACTGACAGATTAAGAATGAGTTTGCCTTGGAGGATTCTTCCAGGCAGAGGAGAAAGTGAGTACAAAGGCCCCTAGTGAAAATTGGTGGCAAGTTTGAGAAACACAAGAAGGCCGGGATGTCTGGCAGCGGGCAGAGACCTGGATGGAGAGACAGACAGGGAAATTATCCCAGAAGGCTGTGTAGGCCAGGGTAAGAGATTCTCTGCACAAGAGAAAGCTGTGTGAGTTTTAACATAAACACATTATTTTATTTTATTATAAATGAGCACTCTGGATTTTAGGAGACAGGTCATTGGGGTCTAGAAGACACGTTTAAAGAGAGAAACGTGGCATGGACTCTTCTGAGAGAGGCAAAGGTTTGTGGAAATCCTGTTTTTTCTAACCTTACACAGGTGATCAGGCACCCCTCTGATGGACCCATTCCATCTATAGATCTATTAATGTCTTTTGTCAGGGTAAAGTCAGATCTAGCTGGGCTCCTTTTAAATATTTGCTTTTGAAAATACCTGCTTTGATTCCTCATATCTTGATTTGTGGTTTAACTCTCAGAGAGTAAATTTATTTTCTAATTCTCAGAAGACCCCTCTGTTACACCCTCCCCATGTACTGCATATGTGATCAACTCCAAGTATGAATGAACTTGCTAAAAAAATTTTAAGGAAGAATTTCTTTAATGTATTTATGGAAGTAGGGGAGTTAGGGATATTAAAAGAGAAAAAACATTCCAGGTTTTTTCCACCAAAGTCTACAAAATACAATAAATAACATTTAATTATAACAGTCTAAGAGCTACTGGAGACTTCAGAACTATTAAAATTAGTAAAAACAGAATCTTAAATTTATGTAAAAGCTTTCACAAGACCCAGGACCTTAAAATTGATCATCACTTCTTACTTCACTCAGCTCTCTTCTATCTAGATGCAGAAGTCTCCTCTACAATGTTTTATTAAGTTTTTGTATGTCTCTTATTGCCACCCTCTAATGAGGAAGACAGACCTATATATCCAACTACAATAACACCAAATGACTTTGGGATAATTAGAAAAAAAAATTGCCCTTTGTCAAAACACTTTATTTCCACATGTCAGAATATTGTTGTAATATATATATATTTTTTGGAACAAAACACTTTACTGCCATCTGCCTGAAGTTTGTTTAAATAAATACCCAGCAAAAATGGTGCTCCTTGAACTACACATATCACAAACAAACACCCACAGGAGTCCTGGTTGGCACTCTGTAGAAAGAGGATCTCAGAAGATGAAGGAAGAGAGGAAAGGAGGGGAAGAAGAAGAAACTCTGCTTGATAGGTCAAGGAGTATGCAGAGCTGTCTAACCTTCCATCAGCAGGAGCAAAACATCTTCAGTCCTTAAGATCACATATATTCATAACACTTCTTAGTGGTAGGTAAAAGAACAAAATCTCATTCTGCAAAGAGGAACAGCAGACTTGGCACAATCCACTGGTTTGTGTAATATTACAGAGTTAAAGCCAGAATCCAGATGTTCTGACACTCTATCACGTACCTTCCCACTAGGCTATGCTGTTTTCTAACTTTGTCATTCCTTTATAGTCTCAGAGTTAATGTTTTTCAAAAATAAACACCAATTATTCCAAGACAGATCACTCTTAACACTTAAGGCTGTGTCATTTTATAGTAGGAAAGTCAGAGCACTCAGTGTTTTTTCAGTCCATCAAGGCCAGTACCATTTCTATCTCATAGTAACAAGACTCTTGAAATTAATGAACTGTTGTTCCCTCGGTAGCCAGTTTACTGGTGCCTGCATTCTCCTGTCACCATTGTCCTTGTGCTCACAGTATCCTTTATAGGGAAGAAGAGAATGAGGAGAAAGCCTTGAAATACTTTTAGGTAAAGAGTTAACCATAAGAAGTTCTCAGAAGTTACATGCTAGCTTTCTAGAATAACAGAAGCAAAGTGGCAATAGAAAGGAGTTTAAAAAGAAAACATCAGTAGAATCTACTGCCATTTAATAATGAGCCAAAATATACTGGCTCTCCCAGTTTTCAATATACTTAAAGCAGACAAGGTTCCAATCTGGTCATGGGACTGTCATGATTTTCAAACTCCCATGAAGGGGGATGACTCTAGGACCTATCTGTAAATAGACCAAAAAGAGATGGGGATCTCTGAAGTTGAACTAAAGGAGGACTGTCTGCTTGCTTGTTTATTCATTTTCTGGTTTGTTTCTCTTTATCATTCTCGATCATCTCAATTCAAAGACATCTGAATATTTAAAATTACTATTCACCAATAAGCATCTTCCATTTACACCTATTTAAAACTGGAATTCAGAAATTAGGGAAAACATTGTAGTTTCATAAGCCTGGTACATGACTCTAAATATCTTGGTCAAAAATGCTTTTCTACTCCAACTTTTCTACAGGTATAATTAACCATTCTTATATTCATCTTACTTTTTATTCTGGTTATAACTCTTACAGAAAAAAAACACAACAATTGCTATTGTGTACTCCCCCAGAACTTTCTCCCTCTCCCTCTCTCTCTCCCTCTCTCTGTCTCTCTCTCCCTCCCACCCCAATCTCTCCACCCCTTATTCTCTCACACACAAAAGGACAAATATACACTTAGCTGAATATCACAAGGGGAAAACTATGTCTACAAAGTTTCAACACATAGGTTGTGGCATAGTGTCAATGCCAGCTCCTGCACTTATTTTTTATAGTTTTCTATGGATTCACATGTCTATGTCACTTTCCTTTTCTACATTTCTGTACAGAACTCACCCCTCATGTTCTCATTATTTTGTACTGGATATTTCTGTTCTTGAATATTTGGGGGTTAGGCAAACATAATGTCACTCAGAATAGCTATTCTCTTGTTTTCCTTTGATTATCCAGGATTGTTAATTTTATAACTTATGTTAAAAATGTTATATGAAACATTTCATAAGGATACTTTATGGTTTAATTTTAAAAAATTATCGCATGTTTGTGTTCAACAGAAGTATATTGACCGGGGCTTATCCCAGTAGTTTTTACATTTTCCAGAATGACAAGATAATTTCCTGTGATGAGAGTAGGAGTAGAGGTGGTGATGACTTTGTTTATTTTTGTTCATTTGCTGCATTGTATGTTAACAGACAGTATGTTGCCAATTAAATTGTAAGAAATTAGGGAGCCTGTAATTCAAAATGTAAAGAATACTGACGTTGGTTGGTTGGTCAATGAGAGACTGAAAGTTGGCTTTGTCACAGATTCTCATTTCTTTTTGAAGGACTATGTGCAATTTTAAGAGTAATTAAACTATATTATACAAGTCAACTATCTTGGCCATGGCAGGTTAGAAAGTGAAATAATTTCATAACTTGTTTGATAATTACTAAATGTAAAGATGTATCTTCTTCGGGCATTAAATCAGGAGTATTAACTTATCATGGTTGGATTATCTAAATGCAAAATATGTGCACACTAGAGATTGCTTTGAAGATAAAGACACAAACATAAGAATACAAAACTTCTGAAATTTAAAGTCTTATGAAGTTTCACTAATGTTAGATAAAATGTAAAATGTCAAAGAGTTGGTGCAAGTAGGTACTTAAAAATTCTTTACCATGAGAAAGGTTGGATTATAGCTGAATATGAATATAAAGACTTTTCAATTAAGTGAATTTGTTGATACAAAATGGTACTTTAATACCAATACTTCACATTTGTTTAGCTTTTTTAATTTTTAAAAGCACTTTCACATCTATTATATCATTTTATATGCAATTTTTTCAACATAAAATTGCCATTGTAGTGATTGCTAAATTAAAAATAATTTAAAGAAACAATCTGTATAGGTGCATTTTAAGTAGTACATTTAAATTTCTTTAGTATATGCAACACTAGAATGTTGTATTAAAACTGATTTCTCAGAAATTAGTCTACTCCACACATAGACACACACACACAAAACACTGTAATTCAGGCTCTACTTCAGCCAAGTGGACAACTGAAGAAACGTTCTGTGTAAAAAAATGGAAAAAAATATTTAAAACCTGTTTACTCTCAAAATTTGTAATGAACTAGCCAGTTGAATTGTCATTATCTAGACATAAAAAGATTGGTTAGCATGTTTTGCTTTCTAAATGGTGCTGTCAGGCAATATACCAGATCAATTAAATAGTAATTTCATGGATTGGGACCAACCATATCTTATTTTGAAGGTATCCAGGTCATTCCAATGAAGACTGAGAACTATGATGTGATCTGGTAATGTACCAGTATTCATATAATTTATTTTAGTGTACAACTATCACAGTTACACAATAACATGCATATATTAAAATTGTATTCAAAATACTTTCTATATATAAAAAGTTTTCTATTTTGATCTAAACTATTACTTGTGTGAATTCATAATTACATACTGTAGTTATGCTATAGTACAACAAAAATACAAAGTTTACAATCCACCAGCCCTATTATAAATCCACAATAGACACTGAATTTTGGAGGATTATTTAAGTAGTAATGTGTCACAAAACAAAAGAAGTAACTACACATATAAGTGATATGAAATGCCTAAATTTGCAAAACTAAAGGCAAAATTAATTTACACATATGTGTTTTATTTTTAAAATACATGTTTGGTTGTTACTAAGTACAAACATTAGCCTTTGTGGGCAAAATATATCTGATTTCAATTATCTGGAGTTTCAGTTTTAAAATGCAATAATAACAGCAATTGTACCCTTCTGATTAAAATGACTACCTCATCCCCGATTTCCTTCATCCTTATTTTTGACCTGAGTCACATATTTTACTCTGTCCTTTACCCAGAATCATAAACTCTAAAAGAACGGTATATTACTTTCAATCACTGGATCAGCAAAAGCAGACCCCAGTGATGCTTGTCTTACTGAGATATATGACCTCAGCATCTCTGTGAGCCAATGAAGACATTAAAAGACTAACTTCTACGATCTTCCAGGAGGGAATGTCAACACCATGGAGTTCCATCTCCTACAAACTTTTAACAGCAGCGGCTGATTATGGCCCACAAACTGTTGACTGGTACATTAAATTTTAGAGCTATTATGTTTTAGGCATGAATGTATATTTTTATTGCAAACTATACTAACAATGACATTTAATCATATCTTCATTAACTTTCTAGCTCTGCTTCCAGGAATAAATGTCATCACTTTTCATGATATTTTGAATATAATTGATTATTGACACCATTATCAATATAAATTGTGGCCAAAAGAAGTCAATCAGATACATCTAATAAAGTTAAATGCACTAAAACATGAATATCCCAGATGACTGAATCCTTGAACAGATAATTAAGGTACACTCTTATTTCATTTTTCATAAGAATAATCTAGTCTGGACATCAGCCAGAAAACAAGGTAGGAGAGTTTTTTCCCCATTGCTAAGAGAGAAGACTGTTTATTCACTGTGATTAGCCAAACAATTTATATGATTACTCCCATAAATATAATCATCCTGAAAAATTAGTGAGAATTTTACATCAGTCCAACAGAAGAGGCAGGATCATCATTATGAAATATCTTCTAAATTAGTTATAAGAGTTAAGTATTCGTATAGCACATCACATAAATGCTAAATTCAAAAAGTTATTTTATGTTTTTAATATCTAATTTGTGAAGACAGTTTGTATCTATTTCTGAGACAAAGCTTGCATTTTAAAGTCAAAAGTAAATTAAATGTAAGAAAAGAAAATGAATGCTAAAATCTGTTTATACATAATTGGTAGATTCTTAATGATTACATTTATAACACTAAAAAATATACTTTCTTTCAGAGAACATGAACAACCAAACATTTAGACTTTATTCCCATGGGTGGGAGAAATCTTTCGATCCAGTTACAAGCTGATTATCTGAAACAGCTTAAAAAAAAAAAGTTAGTGACAAATACGGGTGCATCCTAATTGAATTGTCCACTTCATTTTGCCCATTCTTCAGTGTAAGCAATAGGGTAAATCCTGTTTTTAGCTATGCAGGATAAAAGTCTATTTGAAGTTGTGGTCCATAGCTGGCTTTTCACAGTAAATTGACCTTCTTCAGCACAGCCAATGTCATCATGCTCTGCTTTCTCTAGGCTGACAGAGAAAATCACAAATTGCTTCTGCATGATTAGTTCTGCCACTTCAAACGTGTTTCTTCCGAGTTTGCTTCCACATCTACTGCTAAAGATACATGCCACTGGGAAATGCTGATTCAACTCTGAACTTCTTCAATTAAATAACCCTTTAATTGCCAGTTCATGAAGATGTAACTTTTAGAAAATGTGACATAAAAGCATGCTCCGTAAGTTAGAAATATAAAACTTTTTTAAAAGATGAGCTATATCTTATACAATATATCAAAATCAAATTTAAGACAAAATTAATTGAAGTTATAAAAAGAATCGAAAGTTGAATTTGAGAAGTTGGAAAATACATTTAATTGCTATAAAAGGTTTTTTTCCTGAAATATCTAGACTGCTCTAAATATTGCAATAACACACTGGAAATGTATTTTCCTTTACTTATAAAAGTTTGCACTCTGTTTTAGAAACTATTAAGTTTGAGTTTGAAAGCATATGAATACAATTTAATTTTTACATAGTCAAGAAAAAAACTATTGCATGACTCATTGTTTTAAAAATATTAACAAGCAGTAACTCCTAAATATATAATAAATTGTTCATTTTACAAAAAACTCAAAAAGAACTAATAATTTACATATCCAATTAAAATAGAGACACAGTTTTCTAAATGAATAACATGCCAATGAAATATGGTCCAAAAATATATTTTCTTCCTGCTCCTGACTTCTTATACCAGTCAGTATAGACTTCTAAAGCCAGTGATTTATTAATTTTATACCTCATCAAAATATAAGAATAGTGACTTTGATAAAAAAGGAATTGTGTCAAATATTGCAAATCCAAGAAAACATCATTAGGATTGAATTTACTGGTAATATTCCAAAAAGAAATGATATCTAAAGAAATTACTTTTATTTGAGTTCTGTATTCATTTTCTACTATCAAAATTGCACAATCATAAAAATGTTCAAGAAAATGGAAATATAGCAAGTGAGAGTATTGGAATTAGTGAAAAAATAGGGTTGTTTTGTTTTTTGTTCCATTGTTTAGATTCCCAAACATTGAAGTTCTAAACTATCTTAAGATCAGATACTTGTATAGGATTGAAAACTCTTGGTAATATCACTTTGAGTCAGTTTTAAAAATTTAGATACTATATTATATATGTAAATTGAAATATGAACTAGAGCAAACTAAAATAATTATTCAAATAATTGAGGTTAACTCCCCAAATGTTCAAGTTAGTCACTATAACCTATCATCTGTGCTTTTACTGCATTTGTACTGTGCTACTGCTGAGAAAAGTATAATAGGTAATTGAAAAGTAAGATTTGTTGAGTGTTCATAAGAAAGGAGAATAATTGAGGAACGAAAAATTCATGGGGCTGATTTGTGCTAAAGCTGCACTATCAGATACAGATAGGAATGACCCAAAGTAGGTAGAGCCACTTAAAGGTGAAGAGAGAACTAGAAATGTGTTACCTGACAAATAATTCTGCATATCAAAAGATTTTGCTAACCAGCCTGACACATAAATGGCACATGTTGTCAACTCCCATTAATCTCTTTACAAATGATGACAGCACTGAGAAAGTATCACTTTTTCTTTAAGAATTGAATATTTTTGTGAAGTTATAGGCATTTTTCTGGATCAGAAATATATAGGTATATTTCTAACTAATAAAACAACTTGTGATTTATTTATAATCTAATTTGACTATATCAAAGTATTACATTTTAAGCATAAAAGTATTTCATTATATGATATCATGTTAACTTTTTCTGGGAAACAGCTTAAATCAATCATAGGCATTTTATACGCTTGAATCCTGGAACTCAAATATGTTTTACCTGTGGTAATTAGGTAAGTCATAAAACAAAACTATATTTTTAAAAAATGAGATTATGACCAAAATTGCAATTACTTTTGCACCAGCCTAACAAATAAATGTAAATTCTGGAATTAATTTATTGAATTATTGAAAATATACACACTAATATATGTTGCAGATTTAAATTTTTTCTCCTAAATAAAGAATACCACATCAATACAGGAGTGCTACCAGCATGATGAAACACAGTAACACCAGTCAATTACTAGTTTTGTAAGGAGAATTTCCACAGAAAAGTAGATAACACATCGATGAATTGGTATTCACAAAGGCAACGCACAGAAAATATAAATGTAATTCCTTTCATTTCTACAAAAGATTTTAATGTTTTTTATTTTATTACAAATGCTAAAATCCCTATGGGATACATTGAAGCAAATACTAACTTTGCGTTACCCCCAAAAATTGTTAGCAAATAAAATGTTAATCATGATTGTAAACTGTATCTGCTATATGTATAACCAGCATCTGAACTGTGAATCCCTTTTCTCCATTCATCATCTTTGCCTACTTTTCTTAAAACCACAAAGCGAGGTATGTAAAGGTCAGAGGTAGGATTAGATCTCTACATGCTTGAACACCCCCAACTTAAGAAAGAAAAAAAAAATGTCTTAGAATCCTGGACTCAGGCCACCAATGTAGCATTATGTCCTCGAGAAAAAACAATTCGCAGCTTGGTGTTATGAAGGAACTTAATGAACATCAATTGGGTGGGTTACCTTCAACTGCAAAGCATTTTCCAAACCAGCTATCCATTCCATTTGGTTCATACTCAATTGCCAATTTCATCCTTCTCTTCTAGGATAACTACTTTCTATCCACCCATGAACATAATAGGTACTCCCTTCCCCACCCCACCCAACCTTCAAATAAAAGGAAAGAAAGGAAAAGGGAGAAACGAAGAAAGTTAAAATTAAATTATTTTGACTTTGCTACTTCTAGAGTTACTGTTTCATGCATTTGATTTGAAAATTCAACTTGAAGGTTATTGATGATGATTGCAAGAATAGTTTACGCAGAGTGGTGAGAATAAAGCCAGATTTCAAGAGGTTAAAACACCAAATGCCGTCTTATAGTACATCGTACGGGTAAACCACTCGAGATAGATTTGAGAGTTGACGTAAGAAAGGCATAAGAGTGGCAGATAGTAAAGAAAAATTGCTTGCATTCCAGTCACATGGCTCGAGAATCCTCCAGCAGAAAGTCTACTCTGAACTGGGCTGAGTCCGTATTTAGCAAAAAGCAGCAGATTTAAGCAGAGACAATGCTAAGCTCATGAGATAAGGAGCAAGATGAGGCTATACATGGCAAATAGAGCATGCGATGAGAACTGGGAAACATGTGGAGAAGTTTAGGAAGCATTTTGTGAGGAGAAGTAAGACAGACAAATGGTTTGGGAATAGGCTGCCACTTTCCAGCACTGGGTCAGAGATGTCTTCGTGGAATCCAGATCAAGGAAAGATCTGTTTTCTTCTTAGGAAGGAGTGGCTGAAGCTTTGGGTATTTTTTGTTTGTTTCCTATTTTATTTTATTAACTTTAAGTTCTAGCATACATGTGCCGAACATGCAGGCTTGTTACACAGGTATACAGTGCCATGGTGGATGCTGCACCCATCAACCCGTCATCTAGGTTTAAGCCCGCATGCATTAGGTATTTGTCCTAATGCTCTCCCTGCCCTTGCCCCCCATTCTCCGACAGGCCCCAGTGTGTGATATCTCCTCCCTGTGTGTCTTTGTGTTCTCATTGTTCAACGTCCGCTTTGCAGGGATGTGGATAAAGCTGGAAACCATCATCCAAAACCAAACACCACTTTGGGCATATTTTTTAAGGAGCAACAAGAGATTCAATCGCAAACAAGTGGGAGATGATGATTCCAAAGATAAAAGATAAGCTAATGTTCAAACTCCCAGAATGGGGTGTAACTCTGGTAGAATTAACTTTGTGAAGGAGGGGACAAAGGGGAACAATATTTATTTCAGAGTAGGATGAGACACTATTAGGTTGGGAAAAGAAGTGAAGAAGCATGGTTGTAAGACAGACGGGGAATGCAAGATTTTTCCAGTAAATTAGAAATTGATAATGAAAAAGATAGAGAAAGAATTGGCAGTTTGAGAAAAGAAGAAACAGTTTAAAATAACTTCTGCAGGTATTTGGAAACTGGAATAAAAAATAAGTGAGATAAATGAGGTTTTTTCAAATTAAGATTGCTGGATAATATCAAGGGTCCAACTTAGATCACACATTTACATTGAACTTAATCCACTTCTGTAATTTTCTCCAGCTCTACCCAAATTGCTTGTGAGCGGAATTAGAGAAAATTGATAGTTTGGTTGAGCCAGGTTTGGGAAATTAACTGACAAACTGAAATAAATGTGTCAGTTTTCTAGGGTTAGGAAATTGAAAATGATAAGGAAGATAGAGATGAAATATTTGAGCCTGGCATCCATTATGGTTTGCATATGAAGTGAAACAAGAGAGGGACTTGTAAAATCAAATTGGATTAAGATACTGATGTTAGTGTGAGGCCAAAAGCAATGTTTAATAAACATGGGAGAGAGAGAATGGTAGCAAGCTGTCGTTTCAAGAAAATTTCAAGATGTTACAGATATGGAATACTTTGGGATGCCGATAAAGTCCATAAATTAAAAAGGAAAGTGGAATAATGAAAAGGAATTTGTAGAACAGTCTCTTGAAAACACTGAAAGGCAGCCAGGAGAATCCTCATCCTGTCTGCTCTTTCAAATTACAGGACAAAGGGTGAATGTTACCATTCTGGAATCAGACATAGCTAGGTTCAGATCATGACTGCTTGTCCTTATGTAGGTAAAGGGAAACAACCCGTCATCATAGGGTTGCTAGCTTGCATAACCACAGACAAGCTAGTTTTCTGCGCCTTACTTTTCTCATCTGTAAAACAGGAATGTGCCTGCTTCCTAAGGTTGCTGGGCAGATTACGTGAGATCAAACAGTTTAGTACAGTGTAAGATGAGAGCAGGTGGTTTGGAGCAGGGACTTGGGAGAAACACTGCTTGTGTTTGAATCCCAGCTGTGCCACTTGCTGGTTTTACCTTAGGCAAATATTAATCTCTCTGTGCTTCAATTTTCTTGCATGAAAATGCAGATAACAGTAGTAACTAACTCATGGTGGTTGTAAGGATTAAGTGAACCACATGAAATTGCTGCTCTTCAATCATTTTTGACCTGTAAGAATAGCAATATTATGTAGTTCAACCTAATAATACATGCACATTGTTTAAGATAAAACATGGCACATAGTAAGTGATCAACAAAAGTTATTATGAATGGATAGCTACCACTATTATTACTACTGGTACTGGTACAACTAATAAAATAAAAATTCTTAATGTGGAAGGGTCATAAAGGCTTCAGAATTAACAACGAGAAGACAGATCTCAATTAAGGCAAGGCAGTGGAGAAAATATAATAAAAACCACCAACAAACACATTTCATTAAATTCTTTGCCAATACAATAAGGTTCTAAAATTCACACAGCCTGACATTTCATCTTGTTCAAACCAACATCCCCGACTGCCTGGGGAACTGTAACTTACCTCCAATTTAATTCTCTCCCTTCAGTTTGTTTTCTCTAATCTTTTTCACGTAATTCTCTCAAATTTATCTTTCTAAAAAGCTGATTTTCATGTTCCCTTGTATTCTTAAAAAAATGAATGAAATTCATGTTCCTCATGTTTATTGTCAAGAACTGATGTGATTTGGTCCAAAATTAGCCCCAAAGCCTATATTCCCCATATACACTACCCAAGCCTACTACTTCAGTTAAACCTGGCTACTCCTAGCTTTGCAAGTATGGTGTACATTCCCATCTTGTCCCTGTCTGACTGAAATATATTTCCAGGCTTTTCGTTAGTGCCTACTCAGAACCTCGAGTTCCATTTCAATTTCCCATTGACTAGTAGACTATGGAATTTTCAGTTCCCCATTTCACTCATATCTCTCTCACGTATGAGCTGCCAAGTGCTGTACGAAGATCTGTAACACTACTTTCATTTGTATTTCTGTGTGTAGGTGTGTATTCTATTTTCTCATGAGTCTTCAGAAACCCTTAAAACAGAAAGCATATTTGAAATCTCTTTGTATTCCTCATTGAACTACCACAGTTGCCTTGCATTACATTATTATAACATTTATAGATGTTTACAACAATTTCAGAGTGACAAATATTGGGAGAACTGAAAACTAAGAAGATAAATATTTGATACTCTCTTTAGTGAAATACATATTCTCAGTTCAGATGTGAAAATTGTTCATATAGTAAAATTAAGAAGAAAACAATAAAAAGTTTACTTCCTACCACTCTTAGATCTATACTAGTGTAAAGCCTGTCAGGTTGTCCTTACAGATAGAGAGATGAAAATCCAAAGAACAGAATCCAAAGGACCTTAACAAATGATAATACTTAGAGTATAAATAAATTTTATTATTTAGAATATAAATAGAACCTTATACTCTATTATTTAGAATATAAATAATTTAAAATATAAATAGAAACTTATATTCTATTATTACTTAGAATATAAGGCTGTGTGTCTATAACTGAATGTGGAGGAAACATCTTAGAGAGCATGTATATTTTTTTTAATGATCCCTGTGGTTAAGGTTGGAAATACTTTAGGTATGTGTGAAATCAATGGTCAATTACCTTGCTGAAATTCTTAAAAATTTATGTGACTACGACATTAAGAAGGATTTCTAAAATTTCAGGATAAATAAAATTTTATTGCTTAAATCTTCAATTTTGAAAATAGGGCCCACAAAGATTAAGTCCCAAGTTCAAAGTTAAGGCATTGACTTCCATCTCTTTAGTCTATAATAGTCACTTTATAAGTCTGAAAACTGGTGAATTACTACATAAGCATTATGTGGTCACATATGAAGTGAATAATAGCGAAGGAGTTTTTTAAAACATTTTAATGAGATTACTCTCTTCCTCTACCATATGACTCAACACATACATATGTTATTGCATAATATACCATATACTCATCTGCATGTGTTAGTAGAGGCTATGTTGAGCGGCTTTAACAAAGATTCTCAAATAAAATAGTTTAAATTAAATAGATGCTTACTTTTCTCTTTTATTCCAGTTTGAGTAGTCCAGGCTGGAGCAGTGATTGTACTACAAGTCATCACTCAAGAGGTCCAAATTCCTCCCATGTTCATGCTTTGTCATCTCTTAGGGTTGCCTTCCTCTGTATATTTGGACCTGACTCACAATCAAGTTAGTGTTCCAGTTCATGAGGGAAAAGAGTAGAAACTTCAGGGCTGGTAGATTGTCTTCAGTTGGAAATTACAAATTTGTAGACATCTTTCCAATGATATCATAATGGCCCAAACTTAGTGAATCCAAAGAACAGAATCCAAAGGACCTTAATAAATTATAATACTTAGAGTCTATATGATCAAAATTAGCTGCAAAAAAAATTGAAAATGGAAACTATCTGAGCAATCATGTGCTCAGCTTATGCTTGGATGATTCTAGTAATAAAAGAAAGGAAGGAAAAGAAAAACCAGAGAGCAATTGATAGTTTTTACCACAGGTGTTTACATACATGTATTCATTTGTTTTTTAATTTATCCACTCAACAATTCCATAAATTATCAATGAGTATCACAAACATGCTAGATACTGCCCGTGATGCAAACTTGTCCCAGCCATGAAACTGCTATAGTGTAATGGGAAATAATATGAAAATGTAATCAGTCTATGATGAGAGTAGTCATAATTGGTAAGAGAACATTAGACCCAAACTCTGGTCCACAAAGGATTCATGATGACTGCTACACTATATATATTCATTTATTTCCTGTCTACAAATATTCACATAAAAATTAAGCAGAGTGATTTTACTTACCCAAATAAGAGCTTATTACAAGATATTTGTATTTGTAACTAAATCTGCTTGGAAACATTCTAGGAAGAAATCTTAATTCATAAATATTTTGAGAAGCTCTTTTCAGTTATTTGTCTTAAATATTTAGTACCGTTGATGCATGGTCTCAAACACACCACTTGAAAATGATGTTTCTAGTTCCTTGCCCTATACTGGTAAGAGTTAAACAGAGCAGAAGGGAGTAAGCGTCTCTTCTCCATTTCCATATTCTTCAAGCTTGTGTTCTGAATTGTGGGATGCTCAACTCAGTACTAACCTAAACTGTTGCTTTCAGCTACAAAGTAAGACAAGTCCCCAGTTGTACATTTCATCCTAAAATACTTTATTTTCTCCAAACATTGTGATCACTATCAGCTATCACTCCTCAACCAAAAAGAAGATTCACCTATTGCTTTCACTATTTTTTTTTTTTTTTTTGGTCTCTTTAGACTCCATAATGACTTAAATGTTCCCTGAAAGCAATAAAACTGGCAAAGAATTCTTCAGAAATCAAGGCATAATTCTTTCAGCATGTCCCCAAACATTGAAAATACGTGTGATTCTATGGTGCCACACAGAGCAGTGCAACTACATGTAAAGGGCAAAGCTTCTCACTCTCATTCATTCCCGCCACCATCTTCTTAAGAAACAGAGACTGACAATTTCAAATATTGTTATTTTTTTCACCCACTTCCCAAAATTAGCACTTCGTTGTGCATCAGGTTACAAAAAGTATCATATACACAAAATGAAATAGACAGGAAATCTCTTGATTCTCCCACGAGAACACATCAGAAGCAAGCACAATATAAAGAGCTGGGGTTGTTACTTGTGACGTTGACCATCAAGTTAGCACGTTAAAATCCAACCTGAGAAACCTTACCATATAATGAGTAAACTAGGACAGTGTAAAAGGATATTTAGCAAAGCAGTTCTAATTAACTTTCAGTTATTTCCATTTGCTTTACATATTTTATAATATATTTTATATATATTTTACATATAATATATTTTATATATAATATATTTTAAGTCAGTAATGCATAATGAGGATGGCCACAGTAGCTCATGCCTGTAATCTCAGCACTTTGGGAGGCCAAGGCAGGAGGATCACTTCAGCCCAATAGTCTTGAGACCAGCCTGGGCAACACAGTGCGCCCCCATCGCTCTCTGAAAAAAAAAAAAAAAAAAAAAAAAGGTAGTAACATTTTATATGCTAGTGATTACAGTTTTAGACATCACCTATTCCACCAGTACTTATTAAGTAACTACTATATGCCATAGATCAGACAAATCCCTGGGAATACAATGGTTAAAAAGGAAGCCATGCTTTTTAAATTAATATAATCATTGTAAAATAAGTCAGTCATGGGATAGTTTTATTGTTTATTATAAATAATAGGAAGGAGAGAGGGAGCATGATGAGAGGTTGATCAACAGGTATAAAGTTATTGTTAGAAGAAATAAATTCTGATGTTGTATTGCACAGTAGAATGACTATGGTTAACAGCAAAATATTGCATATTACAAAATAGTTAGAAAAGAGGTTTATGAATGTTCTCACCACAAACCAATGATAAATGCATGAGGTGATGGACACACTAAATACCATGATTTGATCATCATACAACACATATGTGTATGGAAACATCAAATTGTACCCCATGGATAAGTACAATTACAATATGTCCATTAGAAAATAAATATATTTTCAAAAAAAACTTAAAATGATTAATGTATCCTCTACTCAAAAAAGGTTATTCTTATAATAATAACTAAAATTAGTGTGCTGAGGATGACAGCAGCTTTCTTGCTTTATCTAACAGTTCTTCCTGCTTCAACATTCCTAAACTTGCTTCTTATCAGCTCTATTGAGGTATGATTTACTTACAATAAAATTCACCTATTTTAAGTGTTAGATGAGTTTTGACAAATATGCATACCCTTGTAACTACCACCATAATCACTTTCAGTTTTATCTTAAAAGAACTCATATCTGGACTGCTTAATTGAAGTGTACATAGTCATGACTATGGAGCACTTAGACATCAGCACTCCCTCCTAAGGTGCTAAGTAGAGTCATTATGCAAAGTGAATAACTCTAAGGGTGAGGATATCCTCAACAACCTCACTCCTACTTGTGGGTTGAAATTTAGGCATAAGAAGGCCAATTGCCAGATAATGCCATTGCTCTGAGGCTTGTGTACACACTGAAAGGTTGAAGTGTACCCTTTCAGCACCAGGATTCGTTTCCAGCTGATCCATTCTCCTCTCTGTGGCTTACACCAGCCGAGGCAACATTACTACAGCTCTTAGCATTCTTCTTCACACTCACCCTGTAGACAGGCATATTGTCCTGTCTGGAGCGTCCTCTTCACCAACACATTCCAAGCTGCTTTGGCTTGGGAGAATCTAAACTTGGGCCTGATGACAGATAACTGAAATCTTTTACAAGAACTCCAAAAAGGAAAAAAAAAAAAAAGAGGAAAGAACTAGAGCTGCACATCAACTCACACTGTGTTGTCAGCTACTTTAGCTGACTGAGAAATACAATTCTTTGGAATGGAAGAAGTTTCAGCGATAACCTTGTTGGGAAATGATATCAAAGGACAAAGGTGTCACTTTTAAATGTGTAACCTAGTACTATCAGCACTGTTAATTTCTCTGGCCACTTTAAATCTTAAAACTGCTGCAGTGTATCATTTATGCACAAGCCCATTTTATCAGTAAGGTACAGGATTACATATTCACAGAATAAGCACATTGCCTATATAAAAATATGTAATATATTGTTTAGACTTCAGCAATGTCCAGGTAAAAGTATTGATTAAAAGGATGTACTAGCTAAGTTGCCTTAAATTAGATATTCCTCTTTGGTCCTCTTGGTCCTGCCATTTTCATTTGAGATGCCACTTTGTATTTGGAGGTTATTCTCATTTACGAGATATTTAGTGATAGTTCTAAAACAAACAGGTGGTTTTAATTTTAGTAACTGTTTGTGTCACAACTAGCAACCTTAGTGGAAGTTTGAAATAATGTACAAAGCTAATGCTCATGAACAGGTAAAAATGAATGATTAATGCCTAATATATATACATAATTAATCAAAAAGATATGTGTGTCTGTGTGTGTATGCAGATTTTTATCCAGACAGTTGTTAATGTGTTTATTTTTCTTTATATACTCAAAATGTTTTTACTGCTTGGTGCTATTTCTTTAATTTCTGAAAACTGAAGTGAAAAAGTGAACTATATCATGTATCAAAATATTTTAATGCCTGATTTACATTTGAAGGTTTTTATCCTCAAATCTTCCATCATGAATTATAGACATTTACCAAACCTGTTAATCTCTCATGATTTTAAAATATAAATTGCTTGAATTTTTAATAAAAACAAACTTTATACTTTCAATATACGAGGACTAAGTTTATTTTATAAGAATATACTTTTTAAAAAAAACCCTAAAGTTTTCTGTAGTCACTTTATTGAAAAAAATATTATTTGAATAAGTAGAGAGATACATCAGTATTTCACCTTGTCTACTTTCATTAATGAATTAAAATATTTTAAAACTCAATTAGAATTACTAAGAAAGCACATAAGCATTATTCACTTTTTCTGTATCAGTCACTTTTCTAAAATAAGCGTATTCATTATTAAAATGATATTCATTTTTTTAAAAAAGTAATTTGACTCTATTCTCAATGGCTTCAACTTGAACCACAGTTTAACACGAACACCCTCTTTGCTATTTGAAGTTAGCTTTAGCAGGAAGTGTTAACATTTCCTGGTCAAATGTTTGAGTACCTCAGCAATTCATTACAGAAATGATGGGTAGAGTCTGAAAATTAACGCTTTATCAGAGGAAAAATAATTTAGAGTACTGACATTCTTCTTAATTATCTACTTCCATTCAGTATTTATGCAAGATATATTTTCAAGTGTCTGCACATGAAAGGTTCTGTTTTCCAGAGATTCTGCCCAAAATACTACACATGACCAAGAAAATATTGGAGGAAATGTTAGCCTTTTAAGATTCCTAGGCACATTTTGATTACTTTTTGTAATAATATATCCTTTTGAGTTGGAAGTAAACCTCTTCTCTCGGCTTGCCCAGTAGTGAAGAAAACGATTCACCAACAGCATGTCCCTCTGCCATTGGCAAAGGAGATGTGGCACCATATTATTACCAACTGAAGAAAACTCTTCATTTTTAAACCTAACTCTGTTATCATAATTCTTAAATAAGTGCTGTTATTTTTCTGCCTCTAATGAATATCCTAAAGAAGTTTATATTCAATATTACCATTATTTCTTAATTCATTTTGAGATGTAGGCATAATGACAGATGTATAAAATGATTTCTCAAAGTGTTTAGTTTCCATATCCTTTTTTAAAACTTCACCCACAATAACCAAA
The DNA here is from genome assembly GCA_004027715.1 of Plecturocebus donacophilus. NCBI lineage: Eukaryota > Metazoa > Chordata > Mammalia > Primates > Pitheciidae > Plecturocebus > Plecturocebus donacophilus. The sequence goes on from PVKP010009128.1 coordinate 57,635, forward strand.
ATTACTGTATGATTATATATTCAAATTAGCTTTTATAGCTGAATTACTATTTAAAAAAATAATGACTGTTTGTTTTATATCTTGTTTAAAACTAGCATTGACCTTCTATTAGCTTCTTCAAAATTTAAATAAATTACAAATAGTCAAGAGCAACTATGATACCCCAAGTGTCTTATTCTAATGTCCACAAAGATGTACAACTTTCATTCCATTTTTAAAAATCTACACAGGATGTGGTGGCTCACACCTGTAATCCCAGCGCTTTGGGAGGCTGAGGCTGGCAGATCACCTAAGGTCGGGAGTTTGAGACCAGCCTGACCAACATGGAGAAACCTCGTCTTTACTAAAAATACAAAATTAGCCAGGTGTGGTGGTGTATGCCTGTAATCTCAGCTACTCAGGAGGCTGAGGCAGGAGAATCACTTGAACCCAGGAGGCAGAGGTTGTAGTGAGCTGAGATCGCACCAATGCACTCCAGCCTGGGCAACAAGAGCAAAACTCTGTGTCAAAAAAAAAAAAAAAATTTAACTACAGTTACTAATGTGACTCCTGGTTTATGATTGGAAGGATAGAAATGAACCAAAAAAGGTCCAAAAAATCTTTCAAAGTCATAAAAATATTTCAGAATTCTATCATCATTATGACAATGGAATATATCATACCAAATTATTATTATAATAAAACTTTTCTTTTTTCCTCAAAAACCTAATAAGGAAGCACATAAAACTCTTATAATTTTTACAATTTTTAAGTTACTAAGTGATGAGTAATACCAACTACTTATAAAATAATGGCAGCTAATAATTTAAGATTGGCTTATGATTTTATTCATTTGTATAAAAGGTAAATGCATAAAGAAACTTATTCTTAAAAGCTTAGAATGTCAGGTGCAGTGGCTCACACTTGTAATCCCAGCACTTTGGGAGTCTGAGGCAGGTGGATCATCTGAGGTCAGAAGTTTGAGACCAGCCTGGCCAACATGGTGAAACCCTGTCTCTATTAAAGATACAAAAAATTAGCTAGGCATGGTGGCTTGCGCCTGTTATCAGCTACTTGGGAGGCTGGGGCAGGAGAAACACTTGAAGCCAGGAGGCGGAGTTTGCAGTGAGCCGAGATCATGCCATTGCACTCCAGCCTGGGCCATAGGGTGGCAAGACTCAGTCTCAAAAATACAAAAACAAACAAACAAACAACAAAAAAAAAACTTAAAAGACTAAAAACATAACCTGTGTAGAAATCAGCATGGAATAGAAGAACTTGTTTTATCTCTAGGTAGATATTGCCATTATTGTATATACTCTATGTCTAGCAAAATATCCGATTAAAAAAAAAAACTCTTTGCAACATAGCTAACATCTACATATATCAATTCTAAAATCATTCTTTCTTAGGGAATTAAAAACTAAATACTGCTACTTTCAGGCATTTTGAAGAACATACATTTGTTCAGACTACCATTCTGATCACATATTTTTAAAAATGAAAAAGTTTATCAGTAATTAGTTAATGTGTAATTAATGATTAATATATGCTGTGGTCATGTATTAATCAACTTCCTCAAAGTGCCTATCCTGTAAGTAGTCAGTACTTTTTATGGCCAACACTGAACCTCATATAATCTATGTGAAAACCCGGTTACAGAGACATCACTATCTCTCTTTTGCAGACAGGGAAATTGGGACTCAATTAAGATAAACAGCCTGCCAAGATTACTTCACTATTAAGTTGCAAAGATAGGATTTCAGCTTGTTCTCCCTGATATCAAAAGCTGTGCATTTTATACTATACCACATAGCTTCTGAAGACCTCCACAGGGCGAAAGTATATTTTTGCTTTTAAATAAATGTTAAGGTATTGGGGATAGTATCAATAACATTGTGTATTATATGCTGGTAAATACAAAGAGCTAAATTGAATTATTTATGCTATATCACTTGTATGTGAATGCTTCACTTTTTTCAGATTCTATTTAAAAATAATATCGCATATGTTTTCCACATCTTAAAACTTAGAGAAAGGCTTTTATTTGTATTGTTGGATACCTGAAGGAAATCAAGACGCAAAGAAACTAGGTGACCTGGGTAAAGTCACATATAGACTAAATGAATGAGAAGGTCAGACTGAGAATCCCTATTGATTTCCACTTAACATGGTAGCTAACATTTTTTCAGGACAAAATGATAGCTCTAAATGATGTGAACTATCATGAGATCTTAACATTGTTCGCAAAAGCAGTGTTTATTGAGAACATTAAAATTCAATAAAACTTGGGGCCAAGCACCATGGTTCATGCCTGTAATCCCAGCACTTTGGGAAGCCCAGGCAGGAGGATCGCTTAAGCCCAGGGGTTTATTACAGTGAGCACACCAGCGCCAGGCCTGGGCAATAGAGTAAGACCCTGTTTCTGAAAAATAATGAATAAATAAAACAAAAAAATACTCAGCAAATGACATCATCCAAAATATTTGATCCTTGTGCTTATAATTCAGGATGCTGGGGGGATTTAAGCAAATATTATTTCAAATGTTAGATTATTATCCTGGGCCTTATCAGCCAGCATCTAAGCAAAATATCTGAAGAATGAATCAATAAATAGAAATTTTAAGGAATATCAATCTATGAAACCATTGGCTACAAAAATAAATGAAAGAAAAAAAGTCACATTCAACTGTCTACATTTAAATATACTTCCTAATTTAACACCTTCGTAAGTATCTTGTTTTCAGTCAAAACTGAAAGATAGGAGTCTAATGGAAAAAAATTCTTTCGGCAAAACCTGCTTGTATTATTTCTCCAAGAACAGCAAGCTGAGATGCCTTGACCTGCATAACTCCTTACTGTCCATGTCAATAGTAGCTCTCCTGGGGTTTGGGAGACACAGGTAACATTTTTCCCCCTTTTCAAATCTTTTTCTCTTTAAAAACTTCCCTACCTAATTAGTATGTATTTCAGAAGCTCTTGGTGTAGATCAGCGTTACACCTGTGGGAATATATGCTGTAGGTCTGTTGTAAAATAAAACCTCTACTTTAAAAAGTATCACCTTGCATTACATGGAGGTGAGGTATTGCGTTCTCTTTTTCTTCAAGGCTTTTCTACAAGGGAATATGCATCCCTCTACAATTTGGTTCAAGCACCCACTGAGAGAAGAGAGAAGAGCTGTAGGAGGATCCATTTTTCTACTCTGGCTCAAAAAATTCAGGCTAAAGAATATTCTCCTTTAAAATCTGATGAGTTTAAATAAACTTTCATACTTATTTGTAAATATTTACGTGGATTTTTTCATATGGAAAATATCATCTACTTGGTAAAAAAAAATGTGATGGCATTCTACTTCCTGTCTTTTTCATTTCACTAGTAATGAAATTTGAAGTTACAAAAGAGACTGCCTCTCCACAAAGCCCTTCCAGTGCTCAGAGACATCCACGTTTCCTGGTTTCTCTCCTATTATTTTGTGATAAACTTCTAGTGACTCAAAGGTAGTCCCTCCACACCTCTCCTACACATTCAGAAAGCAATATCCCCAGTATTAATGGCATTAACCTCACTGAGCTATAGTATTACTCCATATGACCTCAGAATTTATGACTGTAACTTGCACTGTATTATTTTACACTTTTTAATATGATGATCTATGTCTTTTACATATGTGGTTTCGTTTATCCCCATTCAAATACAAAGTCTTTGTGGACAGAGGTCATGGTATCCATAACATGAGCATCTCCTTCAAACACCTAGAAGTATTGTGTTTTGCCCAAAGTTGGAGAAAAATAAGTGGTTACTGTTTATATGTTCGCTTTCTGCTTACTGACCAAATTCTTATCAGGTCTTAGTCAAATTTGGAAAATTGCTTAATATCTATAGCCCCGTTTTGTCATCTATAAAATGAAGACATAATACCAGGCTCACAGAATTGCTACAAAGATTAAATGTGTGACCGCTCTTTATGAAACATGAAATGCTATACATGTTAGTTATTTTTGTGATTAAGCTATCTGCAGGAGTAAATAGAGCTTTGGAAAAGAGATAGTTCTTGTTCTTTTTCTAATAACTGTTTGTTTTCTTAATTATTTTTATAGAAAATGTATCTATTTTATGATTTTTAAAATAACAGAACTCAAGTGAGAAATAGAAACACCTTGGATACATTTATTACACACAAACGAATGCCTGGGCATCCTGAGACTACTTTGTGCTTATCTGGACAATACTGTTTCCTGCTGTGTCCGGCACATCCTTCTCATCCTCTCTCCCATTCAGGCTGAGCACCGTGGATGAAGGCTCTGATCTGTCAACAGTGGGGGAAAGTAGCACTTTGCAGCTCATTAATTTCGAAAGACTATGTTTTTGGCCAAATCTACTAGTTTTTATACTATATTGACAGTAGAAACTCTCTTTTATTCACCCTTTGTTCTCTCCCAGAATTAAGCATAGGATCTTGAATATGTTAAGCAATTAATAATATTATTAAGTAATTAATCCAAAGTAATTTGTCAATGTTCATTTTATGTTTCATGGTCAGATCAAAGAAAAGAGACTTAGGATTACAGTTCCAAATAAATTGCACTGCATATATACAAAATGTGCATTTCCTCAAGTGCCTGTGACAATTTCAGGTTCTAAAGCAAGTAATTGGCCTAGTGACTTGGAAAAATTAATATAGCTTCTGAAGGGTTAACTTACCTAACCACAGCTATAAAGGAATGTTTGTTACCTGTTAGCTTATTTATGTTTTAGCACTGCTTGCTTCTCCACATTTTTAAGAGGGTAATATAAAAGTTAAATAAAACATGTCTTGCTGTATTTCAAAATAGCCTGCATGGAGAAATGGGAGAATAATTAAATGTAAATCTATTTGCTTGAATTATAGCTCAAAGAACATTTAGCTCCACGAGGGCAAAAGCTATGTCTGATTTTTGCTAGCCATTTTTGTCCCAGTACCTAGAATAATGCCAGATTTATTTTAGGCTTCAGCAATATCTGTGAGTATAATAAATAAGTGGATCTGTTGGGTATATATAAGACATCATACTAAATTGCCACAGGACATGTAAAGTGAAAAAGATGTAATTTCTGTGTGTATCTGTGTATCACACTGACAGCCATATCCTAAATCCTACCACTCTGCCTGGAGGAAGTGCCATCTTTGCTTGGGACCCCCCCACTGGGAGTACTAAGTGGGCCAATTGGGGTCACTGAGGAAGAGTTTTCTCCAAGAGGATCCCTCTGCTCAGGCTTTTGCACTTGCTCAGTCCTTCTGCACCCAGGAGCTCAGTACACAGCCACCAGCATTTTTCTACCCAAGCTGCTCTCCACGCTGCTAGTGACCAGAGTAAACTGTACAGGGACCTCAACAGAATGCAGGCTGCATTCCAGACTTACACTTCTGTCTGGAGCCTGACTTACTCTTTCAGGGTGGCTCCCACAGCAAAGCCTGTAGGTCCCTTGTGGCACAAGTCTTTCTGTTTACATGGTGGTGGTCTCCTTCCCAGGATGCAGCAGGGATGGCCAGCCATGGCCAAGTTGGGCACAGTCTCAGTCTCAATACAACAGTAGCCATTGGTTTTTCTATAATTTCAACCATATTAGTCAGATTCTCTCAGCATACCAGTGATGTTTTCTTGGGGAGCTGAGATTTCCTCCAGTTGAATCTCTTTGGAGGAACTCACAGTACTGCAATCAGGTTTGCTTTATCCAAGACCTCAGTTATCTTCCAGATTCATATCCTCTCCAACAGGGCTCCTTGAGTTCATGCAAATTACACAACTTAGGCAACAGCTCCAGGGTCCCCTGCTCTCCATGACAAGTAAGAAGTTCCTAAAACATTCTATGCCATCTAGAGGCTGCTCTGCCCAGAGCATGCAAGATAGACCCCTAGGACACTGGGCTGCTAATGCCACTTGCCAGCCTTGCACAATCTGATTCTGCTCCAGCTGATGTCATTTCATACGCAGAGTGTGATAAATGCCATAAAGAAAGCACCTCAAAGGCATGAGAGGAATGCAGAGGATGAAGCTGAATTTGAGGCTCCTTTGAGAAAGTGTCCTATCAGCTGGGTCTTGTAGAGTGAACACGATTTCCAGACAGGCAGATAAAGGAGGAAAGGGCTTTCCATTCAGACAGGGCTGGACCAAAATACTCATGGAGGACAGAGAGTAAAGATCCAAAACAACAGATATTAGTCTAATAGAAATGGAGAAAGAAGAAGACAAGAAACAAAAAGGATGATTTTAATACATTCTACATTCACACAATGCAGCATTTAAAAAGTAGAAACATTTACAAATGTTAAGTATTATCCTTCTAGTGCATTTTAAACACTTGTAATATACATTGGTACATTGAAATGGCTAGAAATGGCTATGTTCACTATGATCTCACTTGCATAAAAATATGAAAATATTTGGATAGAAAAAAGTTGAAAGCAGATGTTAAGAATTTCTCTCTCTGAATGCTAGGAATATAATAAAATTTTATTTTTTCTTATTTTTTTGTTTTTTTGGATCCTGTAATATTAGCACAACAAATATGTATTCATTCTGGATTTAAAATAATGCTGGCAGAAATATACTAAAAAAAGGTGCATTTCCAGGCACAGATTTTCTGAATCTGGATATCATCTTTGATTTTTACAAGGATATATTAGTAACACAGAAAATAATCATTTCAATATATGTCTAAGTTTCATTGTTAAATGATAAGTATTTATTGGCATATAAGTAGCTATTTGACCTAGTTTTCTTTCATACAAAGTATATACTGAAAATGATAAATGTAAAAAACAAACAGTAAATTTGGAAAATTATAATGAATTTCTCTGAGTTTGAATCCAGAAGGATTTACATAAATTCTGGACCAAAAGGATGAGGCCAATCTTAAGTATAATACATTTTTATCATGATTGAGAGATTCTGAGAAAGTTTCTCTAATATAAAATATCTCTCCTCTTCATCTGTGTTCTTTACTGACAAAAACCCTTACAACATATTCCACTTTTGAAGGCCAAGAGTTAAAATTTAAATGCAGAGATGAGAAATACTTTAAAAGTTATCAGTTATTTTAGTTTGCATTTATTTATCATGTTTCTTGCAGGTAGAAGGAATGGAAAAATGGGAAGCTTTGGTTTGATCAGGGCACAAAGTGTAAGAGAAAGGTCAGAAGCAGAGATTGCTTCTTTTCATGACTCCCTTGATACAAGACGATGAGCTCCTTGAGAGGAGAACCTACATTGTAGTCACCTCTTCTTTAATCCACAGCCCCTAAGACAGTGCCTGATACGTTGTAGAAAGAAGGAAGCAAGGTAGGGAGCAAAGAAGAAGGAAGGAGGAAGGAAGGAAGGAAGGAAGGAGGAAAGAAGGAAGGAAGGAAGAAAGGAAGGAAGGAAGGAGGGAGGGAGGGAAGAGAGGAGAGAGGGGGACTGCCCAGGAAAATTAAGCTCTATAAACTTCCAGAGGCCGCTGAGCATCTGAGAACAGGCAGTCAGGAGGACCTATCCACATCTTTCCAGGAACAGATAGAAGAGGAAACAAGAGAGAGAAAGAAGAGCACTGAAGATCTTTGGTTACACTATTGACAGGTTGAAAAACAAACAAAAACAAGGAGAAAGGAAGAAAGAAGGATATAAAAAAAACCTTTCTAATCCACCAAAACAATTTACAAATCGATATAGTTCACCACTTTCAAGGATAATACATTTCAGTAATGCTTAGCGGCACCCAATTAACTGAAATTCTTACTGTTTAGGCCTCTGTCATTTCTCAGACGAAAAACCTATATAAATTTAGGGTGAGTTGGAATAGGGATTAAGATCCTAAAGGTATTTTCTCAACTTTCTGAAGTTTTATGAGAAGTAAGGGTAATAACAGCACATGTATGCAGCGTATTTGTCAGGTTAATGGGTAAGCTCGGAAAGCCACTAATTTCCATAACTAGGCAAGTGTAGAGATTTGCCCTCTTGTTTTAACTCAAAAATACCTACTACTATGGGATCAGAAGTTCAGAGATTAGTAAGCCTCTCAAATGTGGTCGGTTAAGACTCTTTATCCCGTTTCAACATCTGACTTTTCTCCTGCATGCTGTCACGCCCCCCATAAAGAACACTGGATACCAAAAAAGCATCTTAGAACTGACAGATTAAGGAGATCTTATCCACCTAATAAAAGAGTTACCTTAGATTAAAACCAGTTTATGTAGCACAGTTTAGATGATTTGTTTCACAGAAATTCAAACAATATAATGCCACGAAAGCCTTTATGTGGGCAAAGTGAGTTGTAACTGTATAATCAAATAAACAAATATATACATTTTCCTTGTTAATAAAATTTCTTCTCTTAAAACCTAAAAATCAGCGTTTAGTTTTTAAGATAGATAGGTAGATAGGTAGATAAAGAGATTAAATTATTATTTCAATATTCATACTTGAAAGAAAGAGTAAAGATTTTTGGTGAGAACAAATAAATACATAAATGTAAAGACATCTATTAGGCCAAGCTTCTTATCCAAAAAACGGAAGCAAAAGGAAAGCACAGGGACATTTCATTGATATTCTCACAAAATGAAAGAATAAATGTTCACCAGTCTTAAAAAAATGCACATTGGAAGCTTAACTTCTTAGATTAATAAAGAAACCACAAACATTTATGCCTACCCCAAAAATGAAAACACGAAGCAATCCATGGCAAACTTTAACTTAGATATTGTGAGACTATTTCTGCTCGAAAACAAAATCAAATTGATTTGATACATTTTCAACATAATTTCTTTTTTGTTGTTTGATTATTTCAAATGTAAAGTCCTTCTTGAAACTATAAAACTGGGAAGGTATAAAGTTTGCCTGTGTCTGGTTTCAGAGATGGCCTTTTTTTTTTTTTTTCTTTTCTTTTCTTCTCGTTTTTATGCACCAAATGTCTGCCAAGCCTGAAAATGATGCAGATCATGTTTCCGTGTCTGTGAGGTGGCGCTGACCAAGCAGTCTGGCTCGGGCCCGGGATTTTTCAAGTGCTCTCTGTGCTGGAATTACAGCAGGGGTAGGGGTGGGCGATGGGAGGGAGGCTCTGTCCCCGCGCATTCAAACCACATCTCATCTTATCAAGGCGCTCGTCATTGCTCCGGCGGCCAGGAGCAGGTACAGTACCGCTTTTGTTCAAGTCAGTAGCTTTGCTGAATAAAGTCGAGGGAAAAGCCAAGACTGAATATTCTTTCAGAACCTCATGTGCTGATTGAAAAAATGCTTTGAGAGAGAAAGGTGGGGTGGAGGAGACAGGTAAAGTCGCAATAGAAACTAGCAATGCAGCTTTAAGAAAAAAAAAAGAATAGACTTAAAGATCACAGGAAAAAAACCGATTCCTGGAAAAAATACGGCTCAAAAACACTTTAATTCTTATCCACTAAGATGCATTGGCTCATTTGCTTTGGCGTAATATAAACACGAGATCCAGTGAACATATTCTATTTCTTCCATTTAAGAAAATTGAAACCTAAAGCAAGGCTACTTTTTTTAAGTGGCACAGAGCCACAAAGCGTATTTTCTCTTGCACAAATAAATATTCCTAAATCTTGTTTGTACCAAGAGTCCCTGTTGATGTTCCTGTCCTTTTAACATGCTAAGATGTAAGCTGAAGAGTCTCTGTCACAACTTTTGAGGCTGTGGTAGAACTAAGACGAGTAAGGGGTAACAAATCCAAGTTCAAAACTTGCCCTGATCAGCTTTGAACAAAGCAGTGACGCTGTAATTTTAACAACCAGAACAATACAACTCTCAGCAAGGAAAGAAACCCCCCTCCCTTTGCATGTGTCAATAAAGATTGCAATTGAATTCAGACAGAAATAACTGGCATTAAGATTTACTAGAGATTCCATTATTATAATTCGAAAATTAAGATTTAAAGTCACTTGTTTAAACATATTCAGCTTAAAACTATGGTGAATTAGCAAAAGTTACTGTAGATAACAGTGACTTATATACACTGGAAAATAAAGTTTCTACCAGAAATTACTGGTATCGATTTTTATCATTTACAATTAAATTATTATATATTAAATTGGATTTAAAAAATTTTCTGAAGCTCAACATATATTTTCAGTGCGTACTTTCAGCAGATTGAAAACCAAAATGATTCAATCTTTTGATCAATAACAGTCTTATGAGAGCTTTATTGTTTATGATTCTCATTTTTTTAGTTTTGATGTATGCTGAATATAATACTTAATTTTAATACCACAATCAAGAAAATACATCAAGGTATGTGTTATAGAGGGGTGCAAATATAAATTCTGATTAAATATATTTTAGCAATATGCTTCTTTTCCACCTTATACTTACTACTACTATACTTACATTTTAGCAATATGCTTTTTCTCCACATTATACTTACCACTAAACAGACAACTAATTTGACAATTTCCAAAAATAGTGTGAGGAGAGAATGCAAGCACAAAAACTACAATTCAAGTGACTTTTAAAATTTGCAAAGGCACATGTTGTGATTCGATAGACCACTCTAAGTAATATATAACTGAAATTAACATTGACATAATTTTTGATAGATTAAAATCAAGTGTATATACTAGTTAATGCATTTTAAAGTTATACTTCAAGTTCTTTAGCTATCACAGTTTATTCTTATATCTAATTGTGTAGTTCATCATAGAATCATTTGACATATAGCTGCCGTGTAATCATTGTACTTCTTTGCTGCAGTGAATTCTAACCATGGTTTTTATAAGAGTTTTCTTTAAATCAAGTATATCGCATTGGGTATATATATATATATATATATATATATACACACACACACACACACACACACATATATATAATATCGAATGACAACTTCGACTGCAATTAAAGTCATCTATTACAAATAAGAAGATGTCTTTTGGTTAAATGGATTGTTCTATAGTCTAAAATCTTGCATAAACTTCTTTTGTATACTTGCATCCACTTCAATTTTTCAGTTAGAAAACTTCATTTGATGATCACTTCCAAAATTATCTGCTGCTCTTTATATTATATTTTATCATTTGATTACAGAAGTGAAAAAACAAGAATACATGTCATATTTATAAAAGCTAAAACCATTAAATGATCAGTTTATAAATTTCAAATGGGCTTTGAAAAATTATTTAGTGGCCCCTTAAAATGTTATTTTCTTGTCTGACCTTGAATCTAGATGTCTTTTTTTTTCTGCTTTTAAAAACGCTTACACATCCCTGTAGGACTGGAAAATTGTTCCAGTGTTCAACAATATTGTTGCAATTGTTGCAATTCACAGGAGACATGAGAACATGATTCTCACTGCTAGTCATGCTAAAGACTTCCTCACTGTAAATGTTTTTCTAGAAATGAGAAAAGGAGTTGGATATTAGTTTTTATTTGCTGGCCAAATTCCAAATTATGAAATTACTTTTATATTCCTTAAAGCATCTCTGTAATATTTGCTGAATAAATTATATTTCACTTCCCCAGGTCTCCAAACCAATGTTACATTTAGTGTTGATGATAAGCTAGGGCTTAAGATGGAAGGCAGAAGTCAGTGAGGAGGAGCAGAAAGTGTTCCTAAAAATAAGAGTTACGGAAGATTCCTTCTGGATGTTATTATTTCTGCTCACTCACCAGTTTGAAGTACCCCTTTCTTCTTTGTTCCTTTTTTCCGAAGATGTTCTTGTCTACCCTTCAATTACATATCATAAACCTAGATTCAGTGGAGGGTTCAAATGTTCTGGAAATTTATTACAACCCAGGAAAATCCAGGGAAATAATTTCACTTCATTTTTTTCTACCTCGAGCTCTACCTATAGTTGTTCACGTGTCATCAAATGTGTTACTATTATGCTATTAATCATTTAGAGCTGGGTGCTGTGGCTCAGCCTGTAAGCCCAGCACTTTGGGAGGCTGAGGTGGGCAGATCACAAGGTCAAGAGATCGAGACCAGCCTGAGCCTGCCAACATGGTGAAACCCCATATCTACTAAAAATGCAAAA
>PVKP010009129.1:0-69700 GCA_004027715.1 Plecturocebus donacophilus
TTCCCTTCTATTTTAGGGCTGAATAATATTCTGTTGTATATGTATATATATCACATTATCTTTTTTTTTTTTTGAGATGGAGTTTCACCCTGTTGCCCAGGCTGGAGTGCAGTGGCATGACCTCAGCTCACTGTAACCTCTGCCTCCCAAGTTCAAGTGATTCTCCTGCCTCAGCCTCCCGAGTAGCTGGGATTACAGGCATGTGCCACCACGCCTGGCTAATTTTGTATTTTTAGTAGAGACAGGGTTTCTCCATGTTGGTCAGGCTGGTCTTGAACTCCCGACCTCAGGTGATCCGTCCACCTTAGCCTCCCAAAATTCTGGGATTACAGGTGTGAGCCACCGCACCCAGCTGGTAATTAGATTTTAATGGATGAATTGTAGCTGTGCCTAATTTAAATTTAGTATTTTAAATAATGTTGGGGGTGGTTATGAAATTATTTTTGTGTATGTGTATTCCTGTGACAAAGTCTTAGGTCAACACAGAATTCCCTTTTGGCTGGGTGTGGTGGCTCATGCCTGTAATCACAACACTTTGGGAAGCTAAGACGGGCAGATCATTTGAGTCAGGAGTTTGAGACCAGCCTGGCCAACTGCCTCTACCAAAAATACAAAAATTAGCTAGGCATAGTGGCATGTGCCTGTAATCCCAGGTACTCTGGAGGCTGAGGCAGGAGAATCAACCCAGGAGCAGGTTGCAGTGAGCCGAGATCGCACCACTGCACTCCAGCCTGTGTGACAGACTGGGACTCTGTCTCAAAATAAATAAATAAAGTAAAATCCACTTTTAAATTTGAGCAAACATCGAGTTAAAGGACCTTTCACTGTATGCTGCTTGTTGGTCTGAATCAAATTCCTTACAACATAATGAGATCATAGCTGCAACCCTCTTCCTTATATTAGTGTAAATGTACATCACGAAGCAGGAAATCTACTTGGCTTGGGGTCTTTTTTTGCTTTTCTCCTTTATTGTGAGATGTATCCTTCTCCCTCTTCTGCTATGTCCAATTCATGACAAAATATTGATGAGTGTATAACAGTGAAGGATTGATGAACCTGTAAAATCATAACGTAGCACTGAATAACATAAGTCACTAAAGTAACTTGGTTTTGTATAGGAATGTCTTTCAGAGGCTGAAACTCTCTGCACTGTGCAGGTTTCAGTTCTCTTTCTCTGACTGCAGGCCTGAGTCATCAAATCTGAAGAAAGGACATTGACTCTCAATGTGAGGACATATTTGCTTCACTGTTGAAAGTCCTTCTGCTCATAGGAGTTTATATATGTGGTCAGTGAATCAGTATGTAGTTCAAAAAAAGACCTAGGAATGCTCCACTTCTTTCTGAGCCTTTCAGTAGAAGTAGTTTTCAGAACAGAACATGGGAATGGAAGAAGATCATACAAAGTATTTATTTGCTGCTTTCCTGATACAATTTTTGCCCCTTCAGGAAGATATTTAAAATGAAACCGAAACAGATAGCCAAGAAAGTTCATTGGTTTTTTAATAAAGCTCTGGATCTGCATTTCCTAAGAGCTGAGCTTTTGACTCATTTTCTTAAGTGACTGCTGTGATCATTGCTTTCTGCAGCACAACACAGACACTGGAGGAGCTGACCACTCATGCAGCATCTGCGGGAAGTCGCTGAGCTCGGCCAGCTCCCTCGATCGCCACATGCTGGTGCACTCTGGCGAGAGGCCATACAAGTGCACAGTGTGCGGCCAGTCATTTACCACCAATGGGAACATGCACAGGTGGGTGAGGGTGCCCTTTGCTTGGGGAGCTGGCTGGAACCTGGAGGTTGGCAGGCAGGACAGTGGCCTCTGAGCCTTCAGAAGACTTGCCTAAACGTACAGAGAGTTCTGGAGTTCTGTCCATTGTATGGAAAAACCAGAGATGCACAGTATCTCTAGGGTATTAGAGGTGTTGGATCATGGGAAATGGAAGTACTTTGACAAGGTCTGTGGCCCTTGATAGTTCTTAAGGCTGAAACACAGAGTCATTTCCCCTCTGCCAACTGGAGTTTGTTTGGGTGCTAGAAGTGGGTAGATTATCACATTTAAAAGAAGAAACCTCCAAGAGTAGCATGCATGTAGCCCTGCCATTTAAAAAACGCTTGCATATGCCTACCAGATTCCTCACAGGTCTTTTCATTGCAAAAAAAAAAAAAAAAAGTCTGGGACCTTTCAACAGTTAAGTGGCCTCGTCCTGGAGCTTCAGGATAAGTTAGGATAAAATGAAGAAAAGGAAAATCTGATAAATGTCAGGACATTACTTCTTGAGAGAGAAAGATGCTCACTCAAGTGGGAGACAGCAGAGTGGTAGATATACTAAAATTGTGTTGGGCGAACCTATGGAAAGTAGAGTTTATAGGTTGATCATACATGTTTTGAGGGGTCTACTTTTCCGTATTCCTGTCCAGTCCTTATTCTGCTTGCTTTTAAAAAAGTTGAGTCACATTTCTTACATGTTTATTTCAGAAGAAAACTTTATGTGACTATTATAAAATTGATATGCTAGTTATGTTTGATTACGTAAACACTAAAATGAGATGGCCCAGTTTATTATACATATACTTGGGACATACTGATATTGTGGTTAAGTTTCTTGATTTGGGAACTAGGTACCTGAATTCAAGTCTCAACTGCTACTTGTAAATTTTCTATCTTCAAGCAAGTTACTTAACTCGTTGTACCCCAGTTTTTTCATATTTAAAATGAGATTTTCGTTTGTTTTATTATTTTCTTTCATGCTATTTTGACCCCCCCAAAATGAGATGTTTAATTGTATCTACTTCATTGGATAAGGTTGAGGATTAGCTGATAATTCGTTTAGCAATGTAGTTCCTGGCACAAAGTAAGAACTCAATGTTATTTATTATTATTTGCATTTCTAAGTAATGCTGCAATAATTTAAAGCCCGCAACTATCTCAGTCTAAACTCTTAGAAGTGAGGTATAGTATGACTTCATCAAAAGTGTGAATATTTTAGGAATTTACAAAGTGTTTTGCTTTTTTATTTTATCATAAATTTCAGTCCTAATGGGTTATTCTCTTTGCCCCCATCTCCTCCTGGGAGTGTTTTTGGGTGCAAAGGAATTGAGTAGTGTCACTATTTTACAATTATATTTCACATTTTAGCTATTTATTTATTTATTCTTTTTCTTGAGATGGAGTTGCTCTGTCGCCCAGGTTGGAGTGCAATGGCATGATCTCGGCTCACTGCAACCTCCACCTTCTGGTTCAGGTGACTCTCCTGCCTCAGCCTCCCGAGAAGTTGGGACTACAGGCGTGTGCCAGCACATCTGGCTAATTTTTGTATTTTTAGTAGAGACAGGGTTTCACTTGGCCAGGTTGGTCTCAAACTCCTGACCTCGTGATCCGCCCACCTTGGCCTCTCAAAGTGCTAGAATTACAGGCATGAGCCACCCCACCTAGCAGCCTTTTTTTTTTTTTTTTTAAACCACCATATTGGCTTGTTGATATCATTTATTTTTACCTTCTGTTTAGGTCTGCTTGTTCTGCCTGCCCCCCACTCCCCCCCATTAAGTCCTTTGTCCTTTACCTATTTGCCCTTCTCAGAATTTGGTCCTAGAGGTATTGCCTACCCTCTTGGGTGGTTCCTTCACTTTTTCCTACTGAGCCCCTGCTTAGTGAAACTCCCCATGGGCCAGCTCCAAGTTGGCAGAGGCAGTGGGCACATTGGTGAGGAGGATCCTTCTAGTGGCGTTTTGGCCCTGACCACTGATTGCTGTGATCTTCCATGAGACATCTCTTGATGGTAGGCCCAGTCACTCCTGATTCAGAAAATTTCCACTTTGAGACATGATTGAGATAAACACAGCTATAAAAGACATAATTATTGTCTTCTACAATAACCTATGTGGCAGTGTGTTTTACAAATAATCATTGCTGAAGCTATGGTGCTCTGGGTGTCGTGTCTGTATTACATGAATACATGTCTGTATTCATTTACATTTGTTTTTTTTTTTTATCTTACGGTATAATTCGTACATCATACACTACACCATGTAATGTGTGCACTTCAGTGGACTTCAGTTTCCCTTTTATTGTCAAATGATAGTTCATTGTATGGATATGATACCACATTTTACTTATCTCTTCATTAGTTGATGGACATTTGGATTATTTCAACTTTTTGGTTATTATGAACAAAGCTGCTATCAACATTGTTGTACAACTTTTTGTCTGGGCCTATGTTTTTATTTTTCTTGGTAGACACTTAGGAATGCAATTGCTGGGTCATATGGTAAATTCATATTTAAGTCTAGGAATTGCCAAACAGTTGAAAGTTCTAATTTGGGGGTATGGCCATCATAACAATATAACTCTTTGGATCCATGAACATGAGATGTTTTTCAATTTGTTAAGTCTTAGTGAATTTCTTTCAATGTTGCATAGTTTTCAGAATACAAGTTTTATGTCTATTAAATTTATTCTTAAATATTTGATTATTTTGGGGGCTATTATAAGTAGAGTTGTTTTCTAATTTAATTTTTCAATTGTTCATGGCTAGTGTATTGATATACAGTTAAAATTTATTATTGATTTTGTTTCCTCCAACCTTACTGACCTCATTTATTCATTCTAGTAGCTACTTAATGGATTTCTTAAGTTATTCTATATCATGTCTGTATTCATTTTCTTGCCTACTTGGTCTGGCTAGAACCTGCAATACAATTTCAAATAGAAGTGAAGAGAATGGACATCTTTTTTAGTTTGTGATCTTCAGGAGAAGGCATGCAGTCTTTCCCCATTAAATATGATGTTAGTATGGGTTTTTAAAATAAATGCCCCTTACCGGTTTGAGAAAGTTTCTTTCTTTTCCTAGTTTTTTTGAGTGTGTGTGTGTGTATTTTTTTTTTTTTTTAATCATGAAAAGGTGTTGGATTGTGTCACATGATTTTTTTGCATGTACGGTTGGATTGTTTTTGTCCTTTAATCTATTTTTGTCGATGTTGTTGTTCATTTGTTTTTTTGAGATGGAGTCTTTCTCTCTTACCCAGGCTGGAGTGCAGTGGTGTGATCTCGACTCACTGCAACTTCCACCTCTTAGGTTCAAGTGATTCTCCTGCCTCAGCCTCCTGAGTAGCTGGGACTACAGGCATGCACCACCACGCCAAGCTAATTTTTGTATTTTTAGTAGAGACAGGGTTTTGCCAGGTTGGCCAGGATGGTCTCAAACTCCTGATTTCAGGTGATCTACCCTTCTCAGCCTTGCAAAATGCTGGGATTACAGGCATAAGCCACCATGCTCGGCCTATTCTATTCTGTTTTGGATGTTAAACTACCCTTTTTCCTAGGATACATCACATTAGGTCATAGGATATAATCATTTTCATGTTCATGGATTTGTTTTGTGAGTATTTTGTTAAAGATTTTTAAATCTATATTCCTAAGAGATACTGGTCTATAGCCTTTTTTTTTTTTTCCCTTGTGATGTCTTTGTCTGGTTTTGGTATCAGAAAAAATATAGCCTTATAGAATGAGCTGGGAAGCATTACCACTTCTGGTTCTTGAAAAAGTTTGTGGTGAGTTGGTATTAATTCTTTAAATGTTTGGTGGAATTCACTAATGAAGCCATCTGAGCTTCCTAATTTATTTGCCTGTTACAGGTCTGTTCAGATTTTGTTTCCTTTTTTTTTTTTTTTTGAGGCAGAGTCTTGCTCTGTCACCCTCGCTGGAGTACAGTGGTGTAGTCTTGGCAGTGGCACGATCTCAGCTCTCTGCAACCTTGGCCTCCTGTGTTCAAGCAGTTCTCTTGCCTCAGCCTCCCAAGTAGCTGGAATTACAGGTGCAAGCCACCACACCTGGCTAATTTTTGTATTTTTAGTAGAGATGGTGTTTCACCATGTTGGTGAGGCTGTTTTCAAACTCCTGACCTCAGGTGATCCTGCACCTGGATCCTCCACCTCCCAAAGTTCTGGGATTATAGGCATGAGCCACTGTGCCTGGCCAAGGCCATGCTTTTAACTACCACAGGTTGAATACCCCATATCCAAAATGCTTGGGACCAGAGGTGTTTTGGATTTTGATTTGTTGTGTTTTTTTGTCTTGTTTGTTTTTTGGAATATTTGCACATACACAATGAGGTATCTTGAGGATGGGACACAGATGCAAGTCTGCACACAAAATTTATACGTGTTTCATATACACCTTATACACATAGTCTGAAGGTAATTATATGCAATTTTTTTTTTTTAATGGTATCTTGCTCTGTCACCCAGGCTGGAGTACAGTGGCAGGATCTCAGCTCACTGCAAGCTCCGCCTTCTGGGTTCAAGCAATTCTCCTGCCTCAGCCTCCCAAGTACCTGGGATTACAGGCACCCGCTACCACACTCGGCTAATTTTTGTATTTTTAGTAGAGATGGGGTTTCACCATGTTGTCCAGGCTGGTCTTGAATTCCTGACCTAAGGTGATCTGCCTGCCTTGGCCTCCCAAAGTGCTGGGATTACAGGTGAGCCACCATGCCCACAAAGTTACGCAATATTTTTTATAACTTTGTACATGAAACAAAATTTGGACTGGGACCCATCACATGAAGTAAGGCATAGAATTTTCACTTGTGGCATCATGTCAGCACTCAAAAAGTTTTGATATTGGAGCATTTTGGATTTCAGCTTTTCTGATTATGACACACAGACTGTATGTGAGAAATAATTGATGTAGCTTTTGTGTCACTTTGCATGAGAAGAAAAGCACTCTTTCACTCTTCTTCTTGTTCTCAACATAATTCTGTGCTGTTATAGAGCGTTATTTTCTTTTTTTTTTAAGATGGGGTTTCACCATGATGGCCAGTCTGGTCTTGAACTCCTGACCTCAGGTGATCCACCCACCTCGGCCTCCCAAAGTGCTAGGATTACAGGCGTGAGCCACCAGGCCCGGCCTAGAGCGTTATTTTCGATGTTAAACTACTTCTGTCAGCCCACTAGCATATTCTATGTATAGTGAGCATGGGATAGTTTTTGGGGCAACCATTTTGACTGAATTTTATTACTGTGTGCTGTTTGGTTTTACTTGGATAGTCTTAGAAATGATTTTGAATTTTTTATAGCATTGCCCTTAGTATTATTCTAAGATACATTTCTCATTTATGGTCATTGTATTTTGGAGTTGTTTATATATATTTTTATAAAACCAGACATTGGCCAGGCATAGTGGACCACACCTGTAATCTCAGAACTTTGGGAGATTGAGGCAGGAGGATCACTTGAGGCCAGAAGTTCGAGACTAGCCTGGCCAACCTAATGATATCACATCTCTACTAAAAATACAACAACTTACCCGGTGTGGTCGTGTGTGCCTGTAGTCCCAGCTACTCAGGAGGCTGAGGCACAGGAATTGCTTGAACCCCGGAGGTGGAAGTTGTAGTGAGCTGAGATCTTGCCACTGCACTCAAGCCTGGGCAACAGAAGAAAAGCAGGCCTTGGGGATACTTGTTTGTGCTAAATTTTGATTTTCTGGTACTGGTTTTATTTACCATGAGGCACCTTGA
Source organism: Plecturocebus donacophilus (assembly GCA_004027715.1). NCBI lineage: Eukaryota > Metazoa > Chordata > Mammalia > Primates > Pitheciidae > Plecturocebus > Plecturocebus donacophilus. The sequence goes on from PVKP010009129.1 coordinate 7,515, forward strand.
TTCAGAGGAGAGGACTAAATTGAGCTAAGTTCTAGTCTTAGTCTGCAGAATTTTGTGGAAATCTCTTAATTTTTTTGATACTTTAACAGAATTTCTTAGTATTAAACTTGGACTCAAATATAATAATGTTGCACAAAGGTTCTGACGGTTTACAGTGTACCATGGACATGCCCTGGGAAGGAAGTTTGAGTCTGTATTGTTAGAGCTGAAACCACCATAATGACAATTTAGGGAAGTGTTTCACTACTAGCTGTTTGATCCCAAGCAAGTTACTTAACATCTCTGTGTCCTAATTACTTCATCTGTAAAAGGTAGTATTATCTGTACGTACTGCATGGGGATGTTGTGATAATCAGTAAATATTACATGCAAAACACTTGGGGTAGTGCTTGTTAAATGGTACATATCAATAATGGTTATTACTATTTTATTGTTGTATGTGCCAGAGAGGGAATATTGAGCAAACATTTGTATAATGCCAGAAAATAAGAGTGATTTTTTTTTTTAAGTTTGCTTGTTTTACTTTTTGCTACACTAAATCTATAATTTACTGTAACAATGTATTTGAAGTATTGGGGCTTATCACACTACATTTATTATGTCTTTGCAGAAAGTTGGAAATAATGGGTTAAAAGAACATTTGGATTTTGATAAATCACATAAAAGTCATTACCATTTCATTTGTTAGCAAAACTGCACTTTTGAAAAAAATTATAAAAATGTGAGAACACTTACAAAAATGTGCCAGAGGGAGTGGAGTTAGATTTATTTGCCCCGGTGGATCTGTTCCAGAATCTGAGACTCTAATAGTGAGCTGTGATCTCTCCCAAGCACATACCTGTGGGCCTGTTACATTAATCAGGGGCCAGAACTGCCCTGGGATGTGTGTGCAGGAATTAAAACGTGTAATGCAACCCAGGTTGTGAGAAGCATAGAAGGAAATCAGTCGACTTGTCAGAGTTTAGTGCTTAAGATCAAAGTTCTTTTTCTTGTTTGCCTTCCACTACCACTGCTTCCTAAGGTCTGTTGGCACCTGCTGGGAGTGGGTAGTGCACAGGAATTCCCTCATGCCGTCTCCAGAGCCGATGGTAAGCTGAGGGATCAGAGAACCTCTGTTTCAGCTTCCCAGGGCACCCACACCCAGGTGCCTCTGTTCCATCTTGTTTATAACCTGATTGGGGCTCTCTCTCAACTGTGCCAGTTTTGTCTGACATGGCCCTGTACTCTGATTTTTGGCTCCTCCCCTAAGGGGTACAGATTGGGTAGGGCCTCTGCTGTGGCATGATTCTCTGTAGCGTGGATTTCTGGAGTTTCGTTTCCCTGAAGGCTTGATTCCACAAGGCTGGTTTGTGCTATGGTCCTCAACAGCACAGTTGACAACCACACAGCTCACCCTTCCCCGTCCTTCTGCTCTCTGAAGCACATGTGGGATGCACACCTCCATGTATGTGCACACTCTTCCAGATGAGCCTAGCTCTCTGGCGTTGGCTGCTTGAGGCAGATCTGGCTCCACCCCAAGGTTTTTTTTTGTTTTGTTTTGTTTTTTTTTTTGCTGAAACACTCAGAGGGCCTCACAACACAGAGTCTGATGGCTACATCCTTTTAAGTTTCAAGTTACTCTTAGATGATATTGAAGTGCCTTTATAGATAGCAACTTACTCTATTTCCTTTGGCTATAGTCATTTTATGAGTACATGTTAGTTATCTTATTTATAATGCTACTCAGTCTTTCTGTGGAATTTCCTTTATCTTAGTTTTATGAGGACACTCGGTAGAATTGTTTTGGCAAAATAAACTTCACAGAATGAAGGTAGCATATTAAATTATGTGTAGTTGTTGACAGTTGGTTTGTAGCACTGATGAAGCCTGTAACTTCTTATACTTTCTTCTAGTGAATAAATTTACATGATCTTTTAAAAGTAATTATATTTTGGCAATTAGGAAGATGAGAGTGATGCTAATTCCACCTTATTTTGAGAAAGGTTAGGGCAAAGACCTTTTTGATTTATTACCGTATCTGGTATAGCTTTGTGAGTTGCCACTTCCCTATATGTGGATTCTCATGTTTTTGAGGTTTGAAAATCCTTTGTCTCAAGCCTTTCTAACCACAGCTCAGTTGCTGAGCAGAATAGTAGGTTGCCATCAAGTACAAAACATGTATCATGGAAACATCACCGTGGCTCCAGCTTTTAACTTCCCAGAACTCTTTTATCAGTTGCTCCCACGTTGAAAATTTGGATTGAGTGGTGCTCGTCTTCCAAAACAAACTTGGGAAACTGAGCCAGAGCATGCCTCTGGGAGAGCTCAATGTAGGAAAAAGGGCATTGAGCTTTGCAATTTGCAAAGCTTGTTCCAGAAAGTGCTGGACTGCAAAGCTGTGAAGAAATGATACTTGAAACAGAGAATTGAAATGTGCCTCATTTGGAATAAAGCCTGTCTCTAAAATTGGTATTGTTCCTTTAAAATTGCTTTGGGAAAATAGGAAATTAATTTTCACTTTGCTCTTTATTTTACAGACTGTAGACTTTTAATTCTAAAGAGTCTCATGGAGCATGTGTTACATTTAAGGACATGCTTAAGACCCTGGCAGGGGCAAGGTTTCGTGACTAACTTCATTTATTCTTTGAAGAGTAGGGATGTGTTCTGATTTCATCTGTCATTAGAATGGTGAAGATCGGCAAGACATGATAAAAGGTACTTTGGGAGGCTAAGGTGGTGGATCACTTGAGGCCAGGAGTTCGAGACTAGCCTGACCAATATGGTAAAACTCCACCTCTACTAAAAATACAGAAATTAGCCAGGTGTGGTGGCACATACCTGTAATCCCAGTTACTCAGGAAGTTGAGTTCACTTGAACTCATGAGGCAGAGGCTGCAGTGGAGCGAGATCGTGCCACTGCACTCTAGCCTGGGCGTATCTTTTATCAGCCCTGGACACAGACCTGGGCAACAAAGCAAGACTCTGACTCAAGAAGAAGGGTGAAGAAGAAGAAGAGAAATCCTTGTAACATCACGTAGTTGTTTTGTCGCAGGCTTTTTTTTTCCTGCGGCTATAGGCACAATTTTTTCTGTTGCCAAGTATAGGAGACATAGGTCCTGAGGATGCCTCTGGACATCAGGATAGGCTTCAAGAACAGAGGCTTATATGTTCCTATTATGCTTGAAGAAAATATTGGCTGCACAGAAATGTGACCTACTCCATGATAAATGAGACCACGAAGGCTCTGAATTTAGCATACTACTCTCAGATGCTTTGGCTAAGCCAGCCTTTGGCGTACAATTGCACTTGGATATCTGGAACAGGTGGCCAGTATTAAATGAGAGGAACGGAGAGGTAGCACAGTGTCTCTGAAAGCAGGGGACAGTCAGTTCTTTATCCTCAGTGCCCAGCAAAAAAGAAAGGTACTGTGAATTTCCACCATAGTCATATCAAGTTTCTGAGGACACCAAGCTCGTTCTGGCACTTGCTGCTTTTCAAGGGTGGAGGTGACCACTTAAATGTTCAGTCAGTCCCACCTTAAAAATTATCTCAAAATCACCAGCTCCCTGTTCCTCCTGAAACATTCTTCTGCAGGAAGGAAGGTATCAGGACAGTTCACTTAGGAATAAATTATTTATAGGATAAAAATCTGTGGGTCACCCTGCCCAAGACTGTGTGAATGTTTTGTTTCCCTTGAAATATTTCTGTGGAAAGGAAAATCTTAAAAGCATTTCATTTGTCTACATCCAGCAGGGAAAGACAAATCAAAAGCAAATGTCCTTTAGGGATGCTCAGAGATCTTAACACATTTAACTCCACTTAGAAGGTCATAAATGTTCTGTGCAAAGACTGTTGAGGGGTTCGTGTAAACGTGATTTTAATGGGATATACGTAGTCCGCATAGCTGTATGAACTGTACGTATATCTCCTTATATGTGTTAGGTATTTAGTGAATATTTGGTACTGTAATTTCTTCATGCTAATACTCGGGTATCAAAGCAGTTTTCAGCATATATTAGTACTCTGAACACTAAAATAGACATACTTGTGGTATAGTTTAGGAAGTTTTTCTTTAACAAAGGCTGGAACTTCTCTTTTTAACCAGATAAAATATACATAAGTGTAATATCCCATCCCATCATCATTCCACTTAATATGCTTTTCCTCTCATGAGAGTACACCTTGGTAAGAGGCCCATAATCTTCTGTCCAGAGTAGACATTTTCCACCAGAGAAGACATGAAGAAAAAGAGCGCATATTCACAAATCTGTTTATCACAGCAGAATGTCTGGGCCACCAGTTCCCCCCAAGAGCATTATTAAGCTTTTACCATACAAGTTTATTGATTGATTATATTTAAACAAATTTAGCCTTTTTTTGCATCTCATTGGCTAGATTTGAAACCTATGTGCTTTTATTTTTACTTCAGTAGTGGTTTAAAGAAGGATGACATTTTCTGTGGTGCTTCTGAGTCCTTTGATAGCTCTGCCTAACTTTTCTGGCCAGGGCTGATAAAGGATACTCCCTGGAATGGTCAAGAGCCTCAGTTTCTTCATCTTTAGTAGGGGTAACGTTTACTCACAAAATCTATTAGAAGAATTAAATGCTGTAACAGACTCAAGCCTCTGGCTCAAGTTAGATGCTCAACAAATGGTAGTTCAGGGCTTTCCTTTCTCTTCTCCCTTAAGATATTTAACCCAGCAGTGTCTTCTAGTTCAACAGGTGGATTTACTAAATGAGAAAATAGACTCCCTGCTTCTGAGCAACATAGGTTCCATTCTAAGAACCCAGGAGCCCGCTAACAATGCTGTGTAAGAGTAGCTATGTAGTATGTGCTGAATTTCCATGGCCAAGTTGTACAAATCCTTATTATTATTTGAACACTTGCTTTTTTTTTTTTTTTTTGATTGCTTGTTCTATGGTGTTTACATATATATGTGTGTGTGTTTGTTTTTTTGTGTATGTGTGGTGTTTTGTTTTGTTTTGTTTTGTTTTGTTTTTGAGACAAGGTCTCACTGTCTCCCAGAGTACAGTGGCACCATCATAGCTCACTGCAACCTCAACCTCCCAGGCTCAAGCAGTCCTTCCAAGTTGCTGAGACTACAGGCACACTCCACCATGCCTGGCCTGTTTTTATACTTTTTTAATGTGGATTTGCATTTATACTATTAGACGAGATTCTGTGGTTCTTTCCAGAATTTTTACTTTGCATTTTAGAAATCTGTGAATATTAGAAAGCTACCACTATCGTCTGAGAAAAAGAGTAGACAAGTGTGATTTATCACTGAATTTTATTATTTAAATAAGATAAAAAGTATAAGAAAATTCTCAAAGCTGAAAGTTGGACAATTTTAATTGACAGTCTCTTATGTAACCTGTTTTTTGTTTGCTAGACTTGACCTTCCTCAAAATATTTTCCCTTTTAACTTTGTGTTTGTTTTTTTTCTTTTCTAATACCCTTTAATAATTAGCACAGCTAATTTTATGTGTGTGTGTGTGTGTATGTTTGTGTGTGTGTATATATATATATATATATATACACACACACATCCTTTTTTTTTTTTTTTTTGAGATGGGGTTTTGCTCTTGTCACCCAGGCTGGAGCACAGTGGCGTGATCTCAGCTCACTGGAATCTCCACCTCACAAGTTCAAGCGATTCTCCTGCCTCAGCCTCCTGAGTAACTGGGATTACAGATGTGTGCTACCGTACCCAGCTAATTTTATATTTTTATTAGAGACAGGGTTTCACCATGTTGGCTAGGCTGGTCTAAAACTCTTAACCTCAGGTGATCCGCCCGCCTCAACCTCCCAGAGTGCTGGGATTACAAGTGTAAGCCACCACACCTGCCTGTTTTATATTTTTGAAGGAATATTTGAAAAACCTACTTGTGGCTGATGCTTACTTTTGATTCAGAATTTCTTTCTGAATTGAACTGACTCAAGTTCAAGTTCATTTATGCCAAAGAGCATAACAATCTTAAAACTGTCCAAGCACATGGATATGTTAAACAACAATCAAGTCTTTTTTGTTTTACCACTGGTTCTCAAATTTATGATCTGATTCATAATTAGTTTTTTTTTTTTTTTTTTTTTATCATTTGGCCAACTGGATGCTAATAACTTAAGTTTTCTTCTGTTTTAGCAGAGTTGGTGTTTGTTAGTTTGTTTTTTTTGGAAAGTAAGGAGATGCAAAATAAATTTTATCTTTAATGCAGGCAATACAGTATTTTTGACATATCTTGTCAAGATATTTCAGTAGCTCAGTCTTACCAGGTAAAACTGGTGAATGGCAGCAGAATCTGGAACATCATGCTTGTCCACACTTGAACAGCAGGCAGTGGTGAGAGAGAGAAATTAGGTCAGGGAAGGTAAGGGATGGGCTTGCTGGGGATAGGATGAGGAGCGGGGAGCTGGCCTCTGCTCCGGAATGCAACATGCCCTGGTGTGCTCCCTGACCATGCCCCTTGTCTGATGCACTGAGAACTTTGAACAGGTTCTGAGTATGCGTCCAGTTTAGTTTCATAACACAAAAGTGACAAAGTCAAGAGGAAGAGGAGAAGAGAGGGAGCCTAACTTCCAGCATTAAATCACAAAATGAAACCTGCAGGGAGCTGGCAGCAGTTCCACCGTACCACTTCACAGGGCTTTAGAACTTACATTTTTCCGCCTTTGTTTAAATATCCAACCTGTCTGACCTGTTCGGGCTGAACAAGCTGGTGCTAGCAAACACTGAAGTGTGCCCACTCACTGTCAACCTTTTTCTGATGTGTTAAGAAAGGTGATTAGTGGCAACATTGCCCCCCACTCCCAACCCCATCCCACCTTCCCTACTGAAACATGAACAAGAAGCACTGAAGTCTTAGCCTGTGTATTCATGACATGGATCCTCGTCTCACCTTTGGCATGTCTGTGTGCCTGTGGGCTATCCTCAGCTTCTCTTGGGGCTCTGGGATGCCTTATGGAAAGGTTGTTGGCCTTGAGCAGAGAGAGATTTTGTATTTCCTTAAACCGGAGATTCAGTTGCATAATGAGTTCATTGGTCCTGTGGTGTCAGCACTTAATTCTTCCTCTTCATGCTTATATAACCCAGCTTGCTCAAGAGGACTGTTGTTCCAATTTTATGGGCAGGAAAACTGAGGTCTGCGATGCTGCAGTTTCTTCCCGGGCTCTCCTGTCTAGTTTCTGTTGGTAGATGATGTGCTGCTCCTCCCTTGACATCTCTGGAGAACAGAGGCCATGTGTGCACCCTGTCCATCTGTTTTAGATAAAAGTGGCTGTAAACAGCCTTGGTCGTACAAAAGGGCTCTGCTGCCTGGTTGGTCTTGGGAGATGACCTTTCTCTTTGGATTCATTTATATTCATTCTCTCTCTGGTCTTGGTTCCCCTTTCCTTGCCAGCAGTTTCTTAGTGGCCCCTAAACAATATAACACAACATCCCCAGAGTGGGTGGCTTTCCTTTTTCACTGTGTTTCTTCATGCACCCACCCACTGCACCTTCCACTTTCCTCGTGGGTGTGTGGCCAACCATCTGCGATGGCTCTGCCCGCGCATTTCTTGTTCCTCTTTTGGAACTAGCTGAGGAGTGGCAATGACTTAGCACTGCCCTTCATGAAGATAGTCATCTCTTCCTCCTGCACAGAAAGTGAGTAAGAGACTCTAGATCCTGTCTTCTTGAAGACACCTCAAGCGATCTCCCTTCAAGCTGAAGTGGGAAGTGGCCCCCGTGACTTTGGCACTTCTCTCCTCCCATGAGTCTTAGGTGTGGGGGTCGTTGTGTATGATTTTAGCCATTGCTCTGGGAAACTGGTCTCTGGTGGCTGGCAATGGCGTCCCTTAGAGGGGACAGCTCTAGGCTCTTGAGGTCACTTTGGTAATGGCAACTTCAGTTGGGGCTCCATCACCTCAGACGGGGATATTCAGTGCCCCTCCACGGATAGGCCAGCTGTGGATGTGGGATTTGGACCCAGACTGCATGTAAACGTTGAGGAAACTGAGGGAGGTTAGCCTGGGGAAGAAGAGGTCATGACAGCACAGTGGCTGCCCTGAAGGCCTGTCTGTGGGAAATGGAAGCATTCCACTGATGTCTCTGGACTCACCCAGGGAAGGTCCTAGCTGCCCGATTGCAGCTCCGTGTGAAAGAGAATTCTCTTTGGGTGAGAGAAATGTCAACTCATCCAACCTCTGAGGTCTTTTGTTTTTCAGAATGTCTGATTTTGTATGGAAATATGTACTATGTATTTTTGTGGATTTTGTAAACAGGTATGGGGACCAAGTAACACATGAAGATTTATTTTAGCAAAACATAAGCAGGCAAGGGAAAAAGACAAGCACAAGAGGCTGTAGAGTGTTACTGATTCAAGGGTAGGGCCTTGAGGAATCACGTTTAGAGTAAAGATTTTTAAAAGGTTGGTGCTGGTTGGGCTGGGCATGGTGGCTCACGCCTGTAATCTCAGCACTTTGGGAGGCTGAGGCAGGTGGATCACAAGGTCAAGAGTTTGAGACCAGCTTGGCCAACATGGTGAAACCCCATCTCTACTAAAAAATACAAAAAAATTAGCTGGGCGTAGTGGTGCAGGCCTGTAATCTAAGCTACTCAGAAGGCTGAAACAGGAGAATCACTTGAACCTGGGAGGCAGAGGTTACAGTGAGCCAAGATCATGCCACTGTACTCCAGCATGGACAACAGTGAAACTCCGTCTCAAAAAAAAAATATATATATATATACATATATATAAAAAAAGGAAGAAAGGAAGAAAGAAAAGGTTGGGGCTGGTTAATGTGGACTGACTGCCAACACCTCCCTACCCCCTACTGGATCTGAAAGTCAGGAGAGGAGGAAGGAGCTGTCATCCCTCCGCTCTGAGCCCAGGAGTTGGAGGCTGCAGTGAGCTAGGATCACACCACTCCACTCTAGCCTGAGTGACACAGCAAGATTCTATTTCTAAAAAGAAAAGTATATATATTCAGGCATTATAATTCTAGCTCAATCCATCATTAAAGAAGTATCTGTACCAAGAATCTAGAAGGGTCTTTACCAGGACCAAGATAGAAAAGGAACTGCTGTCCCCAAACACTGCAAAGGAACCTGAGGCAGGAGGGCAGAGATGGTGGTCCAGTCTAGAGAACCGTGACCCACGCCTGGGCTTGGAGAGAAGCTCTGGGCTGACGAGCAGTGGAGACTGAGAGCCTAACAAAGCGTTTGCTTACAAGGAACGTGGGAACTAACACCTGGTACATCCAGACTTCAAATTAAGATTTAACTGTATCCTTACACTGGCGCCACTGAAATGCTATGCTACAGTCAGCAGATGAGACACCTTCTCTATTCTGGGGATGTATTGCCCTAGTATTGCAGGGAAAGCGGGGCTTGTAGAGGAAATCGGTGCTGTGGAGCATGTGGTCTTAGAGACACCTCCCTGAAGGGAGGCAGTAGGAGTAAACCTCAGTATCAGCTGCAGAGCTTCACTTTGTCATGGCCTCTTTGTGCCACATTGACCACATCAGAGGCTGTGGGATCTAACTGGCCAGTGGTGGCAGCTGAAGTGTCCAGTGCATTTCACCAGGAGTATCCCAAGAGTCCTGGGAGCCACCCAGCTGACGCATTCCCACAGTGAGCCTACAGAGAGCGGGTTTACACTTTGTGCCAGGCTGACTTTAGATTTTTCTAAGAGGGCTGGCTTTGGGGTCAGCACAGGTGCTTACACATCGTCTAACCTTCCTCCACACCCTGGCACAGCTGGTGTGACCTGCCTTCCGGACAAGCATGACTGAACCCAAACAACACCTGAATTACTAGAAGGTGCCTCTGCACTTTACAGGTGGGGCCACACCAGGAATTGTTGCCGCCTCACTCTCCTCCCCCCACCCCCTCCCACTCTGTGTCTGCTCTCCATCCCCCATTTGCTTGTGTAGAGCTTGATTGGCATTACAAGCATCATCCACAGCCCTCTACCCTGAACTCCTCTCCTAGGTATTTGTTATGAAAACATAAACACACCTTCCTAGAGACGTACTTTGGCCAGAAATGTAGGCTGTGCAGCTGTGGGGGTTCTTTTTCATATCCTGTTTGTTTATCACAAGGCTTCGCTGGACAAGAAAAGTGAGCACCAGGTACGGATGGAGATGTCTCTCTCCCCAGGTTGCCATACTCTGAACCTGTTGTCTTCGGCTTGGCGAGTTCAGGGCCATGCCAGGTGTGCTTTATGTACAGTGTCCTGTGTCCTGACGGAGTGACTTTCCTTATAGTGCCATTCACTTAGAGGATCAAATAAGTCTGCTCCTCCATTAACAGGCCTAGGGGGAAATTGAGACTGAAAAGTTAGCAAGTACAGGAATTGTCTAGATCTCTCTTGAGGTTTATCCTTCACACGTCAATTACATACAGGAGAGCTTGAAGAATGTCTGAGACTTGCTGTGAGGGCAGCTATGACTAAGTAATCTTTGGTTTAGATCACATTTAAACTTGTTGAGAGTTTTTCCCAAAGGATTTTGCCTCCAAAAGAATTTTAAGAATGTTAAATTTCCCAACTTTTTGGTTAAGCATTTATGCTTGGTAAACTGATGCAGAGACTGCTGGTATATTGGAAGATGAGTGTGGGAGATGTTTAATGCTGGTATCCAAAAAATGTCAGTGTCCTGGTCAGATGGTTAACTGAACCTGCAAACAGTGTAGAGAGCTGGAGAAATTAACTATGATCCCATGGTTCTGACACTTGAGCAGGCTTCAGTATCACCTACAGGGCTTGTGCAAGCCAGATTGCTGGGCCCTGACCCAGCACCTACCAGTCTGCAGTCCTGGGGTGGGGCTCAGGGATTTTTATTTGCATCAAACTCCCAGCTGGTGCCCGTGCTGCTGGTCAGAGCCGTACAGTGTGAAAACTGGTGTTCTATGAGACTGGCAGGATTGTCCTCATTTTACCAGTGTGGAAACTGAAGCTGAGGTAACCCAAGATTCTCTGGAGTCTCCATGATTACTAGATGGCAGAACAAAGATCTCACATCTCAAATGTGTCACTTCTCAGAGACCACCCAGAAGCTTCATTGCATCACATGGTCTCTGTCTATACCCATCTTTCCACCCAGGTTCCCAGTTGCTACTCAGGGCAAACCAACGCTTGAATAGCTAAGAGCTTTACCCCGTTCCCAAATTTCATGACTTACATTCCTAAGAAAGGTCAGCAGAAAGTTCCTACATTCGGAACTGGTAAGGAGAACATTCAGGGAGGTAGGGAGGGTCAGGTTTTAGGGACTGGTCTGTCTCCCTAGAGTTATTGACCAGTCTTCAGCCCTAGCACAGGGTGTACTCTTTGGTTTAACTCTGATGTCTTCAGTATTCTCACAGACAGCCCACCCTACTAAACTGGGCCATCTCCAACTTTAGAAAGCAAATGATTACACTTATGGGAGAAAAACCATTTAAGTTGAAAATCAGCATCTACTCCCAGATTTAAAGTAGGTTCTGATCCATGCCAAAAAGTACTCAGATTTGTTTTGTTTTGTTTTTTTCCAAGTTTAAAAAACATCTGTAATATTTGTGTTCATTGATCACTGTAAAAGCCTCTTTGGGTGTTATGAGTAGGATAAAACTTCTCTTGACTCCAAAAGTTCTGATAAAATTCCTTCCTTAGACCATAGTGTGGCAGGATTTCTACTGTTAAAGTATCATGCTTCCAAAAAAAAGTTACAGAATGTTATGGAAAAGCAGAAGCATACTTTGATTTTACATTAGCCTCTCTCTGCAAGGAGTGTAGGTGTTGTTATGAATTCTATTAAGAAAAGATTAACACATGTCCTCAGTATTCATTGTTGGGGTGTTTTTGATTGAAGTCCCTTCAGTGTAACAGTGTTCACAATCTCATGCCATGTTTGCTCACACAAAATCCTAGCAAGACAACTTATAAGGTGTCCTGGAACCTGAGAACGTATGTTGTGATAATACCCTGAGTCAAGCAAACATTTTCTACATACATTTCATTCCTTCCGTTTTGTCCATTCAGGAATTCGACAAATATTTATTTATTTGTTTGTTCTTCCATCCAGCAATTTAGCAGATACTTAACACCTATGTGCTACCAGGGCTCATGCAGAGAACAGCAGAGACCAGGTTCTTGATGTAATGGAACTTATTTCAGTTGAGGGTGAGGGGACGGTGAGATGAGTAAAATGCATGATATCTTCAGCACTGCTGTGTGCTGTGGAGGAAGGAACACTGAATACTGGGCTTGAGAGCATCTACACAGGTGGGGTGTGGGGCCTCAGGGAGGGCTTTGCAGGAGAGGTACATGGCACGAAACCTAGATGGTAGGAGCCAGGCTTGGGAAGGTCGGGGGTACAGTTTTCCAGGCAGAAGCAGCAAGTACCTGAATGCCAGAGGTGGGAACTAGTTGGATGTGTTCAAGGGACCCACAGGGAGTAGTCTGTCTGAAAGGGCCTTGGGATGGAAGAGGGCAGAGTGCTCTACTATTGAAGTCTAGGAGATAGGTGGAGGCCAGATTTAATTCTAAGAATGAGACCGTCAGAGGAATTTAAGCAGGGGAGTGGTATGATTGGTCCTGTGTTTTAGACGTTCAGTCTGGCTGCTGGTTAGAAAATGGACATTAAGAGAGCAAGAGGAAAAGCAGAGTGGTCAGTTTAAGATACTAAGACCAGCTGGTGGGAATTCCTACCATTGCTAGTGTTTGTGCAGTGTACCCATTGGTGAATGATAATGAAACGTGAATCCTTATATATGGATATTTGCACACTTCTCCAGTTATTAGACCTTAAGACAAATTTCTAGGAGTGGAATTACTGGAGTAAAGAACATACATATTTAAAATTCAGATCCCTATTGCTCAGCCACTTTTCAGAATGGCGGTCACTCATTTCTACTCCCACCAACGATGGAAGAATACCAATTGTCTGCACCACACCAACACCAAATATTGTTGTAAGACTTTCTCACCCTTGCCAGTCTGGAAGGTGAAAAGATGCACTGCTCAGGTGCAGAATGGAGGAGGTGTGGTTTGATAGCAGTAAATGAAGGAATCGTGGGGATCATGATTGACAGCAAACTTGGTAGGAACTGAGGATATAAACACACTCAATGGAACCCACCCAGGCTCCCTTTACATAGCTTCTGGAGGTCGTAGTGCCGGCCATGTGCCCTGAGCTGTCAGATTACATCGAGACTGGAATTTGCATCTGGATCCAGCATTTCATGAAGGATACCTGTATACTGGAGAGCATTCCAAGGTTACTTCGGACCAGTATAATTCCACAGACTTGCAAGCAGAGCTTGAGGGGGTTGTTCTCTTTTGAAAAGAGAACACATTACAGAAATGAAGTAGTCCTCTTGCACTATTTGAAGAGCTGCCACGCCGATAAGAACATGGACTGATGCTATAACACAGCATCTCTGCTGAGGACAGATAGGCATTTAAAGCAAGGACAGAATTTCTGACTCAATGTGACAGAGATGGTTTTAACAATTCGAACAGCCAGTGAAAATAGAGAAGTCCTTGTTGCTGAAAGTGTTCAAGCAGAACTAAATGGTGATCCCTCTAGTCTGCTGTGGAGAGGAACTTTCTGTGCAGAGTAGGAGATTGAATCCCATCCCAGCTCCCATCCAGTCTATGGGCTCCTTGTCTTTTATTGACTCTCAGGATGCATGGAAATTAGACAGATTAGCCCTTGAATCAACCCTGAGAGAAAGACCCAAGCCTTCTAAGGATTAGAATAGTCTCTTCCCCACCTTCCCTGCTTTGTTTTGGCCACACCTTGAGGGAAAGGGGTCATTAGTGTCTCATCATGATGATTCTGGCTCTACTTCCTGTGAGCTTTTGGGAGGAAATGAACAGCTCAAGTTGCCGCTCCTGTTGTTGGAGGCCAGGGAAGCAGAGCAGGAGTCAGGGTGGGGAGAATCTCTCACTACATCACATCCATTGTCAGACCTGGCCAGACCTCTCCAACCCTGCAGTTCACCTGTGGGCTGAATTGAAGTCATCAATGCACCTGTGGCTGTTACTCATCATGCGGCTGGAAGGATGAAGCGGGAACTTGCCATGTTGTGGCCAGTAGCTGGGGATTTCACCCTCGAATGGAGTGGTACTTGTGCTTTTGCACATGGGGGTCTCACCCACTTCTTTCTCCTGTTGAAGTTTGATTGGAGTTTGGTAGTAACTGTGCCACCCGTGGCCACAGTCCACCAAAGAGGAAGTGTCTGGATTCAGGTTATATCCCTTAGATTCCAGCTGGTCATCCAGAATGGAGTTAACCGACTGGCGTGGCCGTGGGAGATAGGTTGGGGTTGGGGGAAGAGCATGAGTTCAGAGTTGGCGCACGTAGATCGGCTCGAGCTCTGAAGCTATGGGCAGATTTGCCTTCCTAGATCTCAGGTCCCACATCTGCACAATGGAAATAATGAACTAAGATTCCTACTAGGCCCTCACTAAGTGTTAGCCCCCAGTCTCTCCTTTATGAAACCAGCTTCTCTCATAAATCCCAAGAACAAAATAATAAAGCATCATTTTATATTTCTGTAAATATTGTGTCATATGATTAAAAAGATACAGCTTGAAATGGGCTTATGAACTGTTTACAGTTGTCAACCTCTAATTTCTAATATTCTTGTATCAATTGCAGAAAAGAGTGTGGATGTTAATTTAATTAAAATTAATTTTGAGTAATTTGTTGAAAGGGCACATTTGATGATAGTTTACATCTCTTACAATACTTTGTTGACTCTTAGATGTTTTCTTTAAGTTAGCATTTCTAAAATTGGAGTGTCAAAAACTTTCCAGCCTTTGTTTTTTGCTCCTAATGCTTGATACTGAGGGATGGACCCCTCAAATCATAATCACTTTGGAATAGAGGTGGTGCTTAGAGCAAAGCTATTTGTTTCCATTAACTTTCTCAAGGCTTTAGGAGGCCAAGAACTAAATAATGGTTGTCTGTGATTATCATTCTTTTTTTTTTTTTTTTGGGGGAGACAGAGTCTTGCTCTGTGGCCAGGCTGGAGTGCAATGATACAGTCTCAGCTCATTGCAACCTCCAACTCCCAGGTTTAAGCGGTTCTCCTGCCTCAGCCTCCCGAGTAGCTGGGATTAAAGGCATGCACCATTACACCCGTCTAATTTTTGTATTTTTAGTAGAGACGAGATTTCACCATGTTGGCCAGGATGGTGTCAATCTCCTAACCTTGTGATTCACCCGCCTCAGCCTCCCAAAGTGTGGGGATTACAGGCGTGAGCCACCCTGGCTGGCCTTTTTTTTTTTTTTTTTGACCAGTTCTCAGTCTGTCTACCAGGCTGGAGTGCAGTAGCATGATCATAGCTTACGGCAGCCGTGATCTCCTGAGAGCCAAGATCATGCCACTGCACTCCAGCGTGGGCCACAGAGCGAGACTCCGCCTCAACAACAACAAAAAAGAAGGTACAGCTAAAAAGAGAACAGAGCTTCTTTTCAGAAGGGTGACAGGATAGCTCATGAAAACTTTGCTGTCTTTCCGTACTCCAGAGAATTTCTCAAGCAAGATAATCCTATAAAGCTGTGGCTACAGTCTTAAATGTGGCACAGTTCAACCACAGTTACATGATGATGGTGATAATGATTGTCATTGGCCAAGCTAAATTATTTTTATGTTGCAAAATTAGGAAATTAAGGCTGACTATTCATTTGCAATGTCATTCTTTCCCATATATCTTGGGACCTTGTTCTTAGAATGTTTGTTTTAGAACTCAAGAAGGTTACTTAAGTCAGATAACCCATAAGACTCTCTTTCTGGAGTAGACATAAACATATTTTATGTAATACTTTCTTCTTATATGGGTAGCCTAGTCCTGTAGCTATTAGAGTTACTGCATGTAACTTTTTCATCCATTGTCCAAGTTACTCTTGTGATCTGTAAATCCACATAATACTATGAACAACATGGAACTGCTTTCAGATCTTAAACACTCTGGACATCTGCTCTGTTAGCATTTCTCAAATTTGACCACCAAAATGCTTCCAAAGGCAGAAGAGAGAGACGTGTACAACGGGTAGATGGGAGGTGGATTCTAGGGCAAGGGCAGCATTATCACTTAGTTTGTGAACTAGTGGAACAGTTTAAGTATCTGGGAATTCTTTATTCTATAGAATTGCGTGTCCTAAAATAGTACTTTTTGTCTGCATGACTGGAACAGGTCACCAGATAGTTTGTTTCATCTTGTTAATGCCAGTTAAGTTCATAAATGTCTTCCAGTGAACAGCAAGGCATTGAGCAACACTTTTGGATAGCACTTGCAAGAACTTGAAGAGAGGTTCAAGGCGATTATAGAATCTTAAAAATGACAGAAGTCAATATATAAATTATATATCTTAACTAAAGAAAATTTAAGTACCAATGCCTAAATATAAAATATTAAAAACATAACTGCCTTTTTTGTTAGATCACATTGTGTGTGTGTGTTCTTTTCAGACATATGAAGATCCATGAGAAGGACCCTAACAGTGCTACAGCCACAGCCCCTCCATCCCCTCTGAAGCGTAGGCGACTGTCCTCCAAGAGGAAACTGAGTCATGATGCCGAGTCAGAGAGAGAAGACCCAGCACCAGCTAAAAAGGTCCTCTTGGCTCCCAGCACAGATGTGCCTGCTCATGGGACTTTTGTCAGAAATACCACTAATCTTTATTTTCGCAGTGTGGAGACTTGGCAGACATCCATCCTAAGCTCTTAACCTGTGTTTTCCCATATTGTTTCTGTAAAGTGTCTCTAAGAAAAGACTACCAGTGTGCACTTCCTCTTTGGAGCCCCTCTGCTGAGCCCAGAGATGAAATGAAGAGCTTTTACAATTGTATCCATGCTTTCTACATGGTTTTCTAGCTAAAATGGAAGCTTCATAAGCTTTCAGGACTCTTTTGTCCTTATTTTTTTTTATTACCAGTGCCTGGCAGATAAGAGGTGCTGCGTAAGTACTTGTCAAGTCGGTGGATAGGTGGGTAGGTAGATGGATGGACGGATGGATGGATGGATGGATGGATGGATGGATGGATGGATGGTAGGTGGTGTTCTGGGGGTATTTGTTTTGTGAATGAGTGAATGAATGAATGGTCAGGTCCTTAATAACCAGGATTGGATAACACAACCCTTGCCTTTTATTATTGTAAATCTCTGGATTTAGTGTTGGTCTTTCTTCTGAAGCCATCCCATGTGTGAGACCTCCCTCGTGACTTCACTTTTTTCCTTTTCCCTCAGCTGGTAGAAGATGGGCAGTCAGGTGACTTGGAGAAGAAGGCTGATGAAGTCTTTCACTGCCCAATATGTTTCAAGGAGTTCGTTTGCAAGTATGGACTGGAGACCCACATGGAGACACATTCAGATAACCCACTAAGGTAGAAGAAAGGGTGAACTAGACCTTGTTCATTCTTGTTTCTCCTGGCATGTGACATGTTCTGCAGTTCCGTTACTCCACACTGAGCTCCAGTGATTGAACTTGTACACAACAACACTAGAGAGGCAGTTGAGGAAGTATGGGTGTGGGGAAGAAGTTGACTGAGAGTTGTCAGAGGGTTGCTGTAGCCACAGGATGTTCACATGGTTCACTGTGCTTTCTTTCTCTCACCAAAACCCCTTGAGTAGTCACCAGTGAGCACCTGAGCACTGGGGAGTCTGCTATCACAGGTGCTCTTGGACAACAGATGGATTTTCTTTACAAAAGATGTTGCAACTCAAGTAATTCTTAGCGATGGGTGGATATATGGCCTAAACAGGGACAGCCCACATGTTGGATGCACCCGGCACAGCACTGGTGCATCATAGGCACTCAGAAGTGTTTGAACTGAGCTGGACCTGACAACACAGAAACCTGAGAAGCCATATTGGGGTAAGAGAAATTTCTACTTAGTTCAGGACACTTGGCGAAAAATGGAGCCTGATATGTTTCAGTAAAAAAGTAATAGGTGATTTGCTCTGCCGTCCAGCTTCAATTGTAGGGTCTTCCCAGCTCCAGTGTTTCTGATTCTCAGCCTTACCAGGCAGAAAACATGGGTAGTAACAGGACTTCCCAGAAGAATTCAGAGGACCCATTTTTCTTTCTCTACCTTCTCTGATAACTCATCAGGTAACCAGTCCTTTGTTCTTAATGAATTGATAGATTTCAAAGTTTATCCTAGAGAATTGCCATTTTAAAAATGTTACTGCCAGAGATTTTACGCATTGAAAAGAACAGAGAACCACTTAGGAACCTCTTCTGTTGTTGAGAGATTTGAAAGTAGGCCATCCTGAAGTCACACACAGCTGCAGGGTCACAAGCGCAGAAGGGGCCATACATGCGTGCAGCTTTGGGTTTTAGAAGACAGCCTGGGAATGCAAGAATTTGGGCATCTGTTTGCCTGAATCCCTGATAAATGGACCAGATTTCCTTCTTGAGGACATGTGTTTAGCTGTGACTTAGAAGAGTAAGGTCTGAGCAAGCTAAAGACTTATGTTATAGAGAAAAGCCAAATTGTATGGTAACCCGATGCCAGGTCAAATATGATTATGTTTAATCACATTATCCTGACATTTTTCTGTTGGTAAGGAAGGGAAGAAGGAATTTACAAAGAATTTAAACTGCTGAACAATTGAAATGCTATAAAATGTCTTAATGGAATGCCCCAGTCTCAAGAAATTGCCTGAGCATTGGGGTGGGCACAGACTGGTTGTCAGGCCTAGACTCCTTCTCTGCTCAAACGGGACCTCAGCCAGCTACATCTGAGCTGGCTTTCTCATCCTTCAAATTGAAGCATGGTAGGGCCAGATAATCCTTATGTTCCTAAAGCCTTCTCTCTCTCTCTCTCTCTTTTTTTTTTTAATTGAGAAAAGTTTTGCTCTGTCGCCCAGGCTGGAGTGCACTGGCGCAGTCTTGGCTCACTGCAACCTTTGCCTCCCGGGTTCAAGCAGTTCTCTTGCCTCAGCCTCCCACGTAGCTGGAATTACAGGCTTGTGCCACCATGCCTGGCTAATTTTTTTTGAATTTTTAGTGGAGATGGGGTTTCACTATGTTGGCCAGGCTTGTCTTGAACTCCTGACCTCTGGTGATCTGCCCCACCTTGGCCTCCTAAAGTGCTAGGATTATAGGCATGAGCCACTATGCCCAGCCCCAAAGCCTGTCTCTTAACAGTTGTTTTATTCTGTCTACCAGGAAAAGGTATCTGGTTCCTCCCTGTGCAGGCCCTCTAGTTCTGAGAGATTTGGGAAACTTCACAGGTTCAGGAATGTCCACAGCATCCCCAGGATGTGGGCTTGCAGTGGGTGGGTGAATACTGAAATAGTTCTCTAGATCAATGACCTGAGTGAGCAGAGATGACATTACCAGCTGAGCCTCCCAAAGAGAATTGTGAGCAGAGGCAGAAACAGCACAGTGGACCCAGCTCCTGCTCATGTTCCTGCCCAGCAGCCTTCAGAGCTAGTGCTACAGTGAATACAAGCTGTCTCTGAGCTCCTCTGTATACTTTATCTCACTTCATATTTTATTCTGTGATCAGATGTCACCTTAGGAACTATCATTTACTCCCTTTTACATAATTTTATTCTATAGGAAAAATAATGTGCTCCCATAAGAGATTTCTGAGCAGTCCAAGCCTGCATAGCATGGTGTGTGGCAGTGATAGAGGCAGATCAGGTGTCCCCTTCTGAAACGCTGACCTGGGTGAGGGACGGGGTTCTTTTGGAGCAGCCCTCTGAGCAAGGACCTGCTCCAGGGAGAGACCAGGCTTCCTCTGCAGAGAAGTTGGAGATGGGCATTACATCAGATGCTCATCATTTTTTTCATGGTTTGGATGGGTAGGATTTGGTGAGTGATTAATCCACGGTCATGGTAGGGCTGGTGGTGTAGACAGGCTATGAAGTTGAACCTTCAGTCCTGCTTTTCCAGCTAGCACACCTAGAGGACTTTCCTCACCTGTTTACTAGTAATGCCCTGTGTTTGGTGAGGGGTTGGCTGAGGCAGTTTTGTAGCCTGGCAGGGACTTGGCCCCTCTGAACAGCCTATCATTTTACTGGCCCCACAGCTGCAGCTAAAGGGTGGCCTGTAAGAAGAGGTTGCCAGGCATCCTTTGTGGGGGCACACAGGCCACCCCTACCCTGTGGCTCTGTCTATAACTGTTGCTAGGTGGGGTGGGGCTGGCATCTGGAAACCAAAAAGAGTTGATTACAGAACATGGTTAATGTCCCTTTGCTTCTCTCTGCTCTGCCGATCCCCGTAATAGCCTGCTATCAGAGGAGGCCCGGGGCAGCCTACGCCAGCGGGGCCTAGCCTGGCAGTGAACTGGGACAGTAGCTGGTGGGAGAGACAGCTTGTTAACCCAGAACTAAAATAGACACCAGCTCCATTTCAAACCCCAGAGGCAGCAGAAAGAACCACAGTGGGCTGCTACCCACTTAGACTGAAGGTTTGTAACTCAAAACAGCTGTTGCCTTCTTTCTCTCCTGCACTTGTCCCCGTTCCCCTCCCACCAATGTTGGCAAGGTGCCATTGTTCCTTAATAAAAAGTGTTGGAAATTCAAACTCATGTAAATCTCGACTCCATTTCCCTCCACTCCACTGTGTTTCAAATGAATGAAGTGTTGTCGTAGAACAAAAGGAAGACACAAAGCTGCCTATAGAGATGCCAGCCCTTAGGGTCGGGTGTTAGCTTCACCCTGACATGACCAATGGCCAGTCGTCCCCCTTCCCCCACAGCTCCCCAACGAGGGAGAGAAGGCAGAGGAGGGAGTGGCGTCAGACTATGGAGAGCTGGCATTTGGAGTTGGAGGTGAGGGACAGAGTGTGAGGGACGGAGTGTTCAGAGAGCAGGTGGCTACACAGAGGACATCCTTTGTGTGAGGATGTCGCTGGGCATTGAATGTCCATCAGAATAGAACAGAGCAACTGGCCATACCCTGCTGTGAATGAAGTCAGCTGGGAGGAACATCCAGGTCAGCCCTGGCCAGCAGGAGAATCCGAGCCATGCATGTCCTTGAAATTTTCTAGTAGCCACATTTTATTTTATTTTACTTATTTTGAGACAGGATCTTGCTCTGTCACTCAGGCTGGAGTCCAGTGGCATGATCATGACTCACTGCACCTTAACCTCCCATGCTTAAGTGATCTTCCTACCTTAGCCTCCCAAGTAGCGGGGACCACAGGCATGTGCCACCATGTGCAGCTAATTTTTTTTTGTATTTTTTTTTTGTAGAGACAGGGTCTCCCTGTGTTTCCCAGGCTGGTCTTAAACTCTGGGCTCAAGCTATCCATCCGCCTTAGCCTCCCAAAGTGCTGGGATTATAGGTGTGAGCCACCCTGCTGGCCTTAGTACCCATGTTTTTAAAAAGTAAAAACAGAGACAAAATGAATAATGCTTTATTGAGTATACCAGTATTATCAAAATGTCATGTCAACACATCATTAATAGAAAAATTGTGAGTGATGTGGTTTACATTCTTGCTTTCATGTACTGACCCTGAAATCTGGTGTGTGTGGCACGACCCTGGCCCATCTTGGCTGTACCAGCCACATTTCAGGTGCTTAACAGCCCACAGAGAGGTTTCAGACGAGCCACCTATGGCAGGGAGGGCAGCAGCTTTGATGCGGAGCCGTGTCTTCTGTGTGAAGGCCCGAGGGCAGCAGCTGGATGGTCACGTGTGGGCACAGCACTGTTGAGGGTGGAACTTGGCCGAAGTTATTGTGTAATCTTAGACGGCCCCCTGATGAAAGGAGATCGGGTAATAAGTAATGTTAACATCATTTCAGTTAAAATGTATCTAGCAAATGATTGAGTTTGTACTGTGTGCCAGGCACTTGCCCAGGCTTGAAGGAAACAGTGATGTTTGAGACAGTGTACGGTTTAGGCACAAAACAAGCAAACGGGTAGTTGGTTATAAAACAAAGTTCAGGGCCCAGGAGGGTACGTTTCCCTCAAATTCCAGGCGGAGGGATCTGGTGGATGCAAAGCTTCTCCTTGGGATTTTACCTTGAGGCCGAGGTGCTTCACTTAATTTCCTCTGGGTCAGGGCCCTCCTGTGTCTCATACTTCATTGACCCTGGACATCCCTGAGTTCAAGGTGATGCCCTGAAATCTGTGCTGGGAATTAGTACATAGGAAGCCCAAGGGGACTCTGGCAGGCACCTCGGCTCCATGAGTAGGGAGGACAGCTGAGAACACTCCCTGCCTGCATCTTAGTAGTGGGGCCACCAGAGGGAAATGCTTTCTTTTTTCTGCATTCTTGACTGTTTCAAGGAATGTTCACTTCCCTTCACTGCATGCCTATCACCTGCAGAGACCCCAAGACTCCTCACCTACCTGACATTGATCCCACCCTTGTCAAATGTCATCCCCAAAACAGGGAAAAGATAAAATATTTGTCAGCATCTTGTATTCAGGAGTCTATGAGTCTGAGGCTTGGGCAGGCAGAAACAGATTGTAAATGCTTCTGGGGGCTCTGAACAGAGGTCCCACCAGGAGGGGTGGACTGCCCCCACCCCCCACCTGTACAAAAGCCTTGGTCAGGACTACCCTGCCCCACCCAAGGGCCAGAGTGAGGAGTGGCCCACCCAGCTTCAGTGCCCACCACACACCCTTCCTGAAGTCCCTGTCTCTGCCCAGTGCTTCACGCTGTGCTGGTTTGAACAGTTGGAGCAGGGCATTGGGTTGCTGTGTGCAGCCGGGGCGGGTTCCTGGGGCATGGCAAGGGGCGGTTGCCTGGCCAAAGCCCTGTCACAGAGTCGTCACTGTTGCTCACAGCAACTGGGAGAGATTAGTGCAGCTGTTGGATGTCAGTTCTCTGCCCTGAGATGGGCAGGGGAGGGTGGGCTGAGGGGAGAGGAATGTGTGACTTGGGTGGGACTCCAAAGGGGAGATTGTTTGCACTTACTCCTTCTGGCCTCTGGAGACAGAACAGGAAAAACGAAGCATGAAATCCCTGTTGAGAAGGAATGCCAGTTTCTCCATTAAAACACAATAGTGAGGAAGGAATTCAGTATCTGAAGGAAATGGCCAAGCTGAGTGGCAGCTTCTCGGCAGGTATTTCATAGGTTCTGCTGATCAGGGTTGCAGGGAGCAGGGAGTGTCAGTGTTAGGAAATGCTCCCAGCTGAGCTAGTGTTAGGGCATTAAGGATGTGTGGGTCACATAAGGAGCTGGGGCATCTGCAAATAGCTATCCTCTGAACGCACACCCTGGCAGAGTGGAATGAAGCCAGCCAGCTCCGTCCCAGCCTGCCACCTGGCAGCTCTGTGACCTCGTGCTAGTGGTAACTCAGTTTCCCTATCTGGAAAACAGATTTGAAGACTGTCCTGAGGATGAAGGGAGATAATCCACAATCCTCAGAGTGTAACAAATACTTAATGAACTTCTTCTTCTGATATTATTATTTAGAATGCATGTCTTTTTTAATATTTTAAACCTTCCAACATTTACAGTTATAGATGTTGTGTCACTCTGTATGACTATCCCATTCCAATGAATTTGAAAAAGAATCAAATTCTAGGTATGATTTACTTGGCAGAGAACATAAAAGCAATTTGGTCTTTACTCTTATAAAGAACTGTTTTTTATCTAGTTTTGCTTTTGTAAAGATTAGGAAACGGAGTGGCTGTTTAAATTTGATTTGAGTCCTGCTTCCCATGTTTCTTAATCCAACTGTGTGAAAAGCAGACATTTAGAAACATGAAGGGACTTGACACCTTTGTGTAACAGAACCACACATCACTTTCCTTATTTTGTTGAGGAACCCTGGGGTTCTAAAGAAGTGAGTTTCCTGATGTTTGAAATTTGCCAATGCAGTCTTTCAAATATATGCTTAGCATAGTTTTGTTTTGTTTTGTTTTTTGGTTGTTGTTTGTTTTGTTTTTTAATTCACCCTTTTTGCTGATTGTGGGGAGGTCATCTGTCCCTCAGCTATCACAATGGTAGAGCTGATGGACTTATGTGACAGAGAAGACAGCCCAAGGAAGCACCTGAGTGGTTTTTCATCTCTGGGCTGCTCTGTTAACCTTGTTTGTTGACTTCAGGATTTTCATCTTGTTCTGGAGAGTGATGAATAAAATAACAATCACTGTTAGTGAGCCCTGAGGGAGCTAATCCCCAAACTGTTTACCTACAAGGTTAAGAAGTTAAAAAGAAAAAAAAAAAAAAAAAGACTTTTGGTGTCCTTGTTTTCCATTTCTGTAAATCACATTGCTGATAAATTTGCCTTTGGGCATGTTCCCTGCCCATTTTAGGTACTTTGCTCAGTTAGGGGCTACAGATTCCGGATTCCCTTTTCAGGGCTGTTGCTTTTAATGATGATAGTTATTTCTGATAAGTACCTTAACGCTGCTGGGAGTGATCAAAACTGCTGGATCTATTTTGGACTGACTCTTTACCATTACTCCCTCCAGAGAATGTCCATACCTTAACAACATATTTATCACACTGCATTTCTACCCCAGCTCAGAATTGTGCAACTTTCTTTAAAATAAAATAAAGGATGTCCTGTCTTTTTCCAAGGACATTTGCTATCAGAAGAATGGTTATCTGTGCCCTGCCTAAGTTGGTAGGCTGTGTAGCACAGTCGTCTGTCAATTTGATGACTTTCTAAAATTTTAGGGCCTCACGGTAGCTCATGCCTGTAATCCTAATACTTTGGGAGGCCAAGGCAAGTGGATTGCTTGAGGCCAGGATTTGGAGACGAGTCTGGCCGACATGGCGAAAACTCATCTCTACCAAATACAGAGGCACGAGAATCGTTTGACTCTGGGGTATAGAGGTTGCAGTGAGCTGAGATTGTGCCACCGTACTCCAGCCTGAGTGACCAAGTGAGACGCTATCTCAAAAATAAATAAGTTAAATAAAATAAAATTTTAACTTAATTTTGTTTTCTTAAGACTTAGTGATTAGCAGTAACCTCTTGGCTCTTTATATAAAAAAAGAAAAAAAAAAGACTTAGTGAATCTGAGTATGAATAAGAACATTATTTATTGCATTAAAGTCCCTTGAGGATTGCAGGGACAAAACCCCAGCTAGCCACTGAGTCTATTTTCTTGACCTGTTGGCACTGGTTCGTCCCACCCCTTGCCCTATGTACCTCCTGCCTTTGGTGACTCAGGCACGTGGTCGGATAGTGGCTGGCGGGTTGGGTCTCTGTGACTTTAGGAGAGCATGGAGTTCGCTGGCTCTTGTGGGAGTCGGACTTCTCTGACCATGTTAGTACTGTATCCTTTCCAGCCTGACAAGGGTCAGAGCCACTGTGCTGTGGGATTTTGCTTGTCTGTTTGATTTTTGGAGAAGGGACAGGAAGGGCTGTGATAGTGCCTGTCTAGCCACTGACAACCACAGGCACTTCTCTAAGCAAATATCAAAAACTCTGTGATCGTGGTTCCTGGCCCCTAGTGTTGGTAGCCCTCTTCCTACATCTGTGCCGTTACATACCAGCGACCATGTAGAAACGCTCACCTTGTGAGCTGGGAGGCATTTCTTTCCCCTGGGACCCTCAGGCCCTCCTCTCTGCTTCACCCTACCCAGTGCCGCCAGGGACGTTACAGTTGGTACTAAGGGAGGGAGGAAGGGATAGAGGAGATAAGTGCAGGCAGCTGCTTCACCTCTGCTGTTCCAGGGAGCCCTAACTCCACCTACCCCAACACCACAGCCCCCTCCTACCATCTACCCTAAAAACTGCTAAAGCCCCTCCACCCCATAATAGGAACCTCCACAGTGAGCAGCCCCACAGGAGGGAGGACCCACAGTTGAGGGACTGGAATGTCATACATGGGGTGGGGAATGGTCCAGTCCACTCCAGCATTCTAAATTAAAATTTCTTATCCTCTTACAGAAACATTGGCTAACATGTGCTAGAATGCAGGTGTTTTCTGGGTGAAGCAGGCTCTTGTGCACTGTCTTGGTACAGAAACGCTTACTTCTGTGAGCACGGTGATTTGGAGTTCACATATACTGAGCAGTAAGTTGAGGTCAGGCTGAATGTCCATCTTGCATTCCATGTGTAATCTCACCTTAGTCTTTCATTTGGAGGGTTTTCCACTGATGATTTTTTTTCTCCCTGAAAGTAATCTATTTCTGAGTGTGATTTTAAAAGAAAAAGGAAGTTTTGTTTTTGAAAGGGTCAGTGGAGTTCTGTTAAGGTCTTTAAATCCTGCAAAGAGATACACTTCCCCCAAATACATTTACCTTACAGCAAAGTTAGTTTCCATTTGGAAAAGTTACCTTGTTTCCAACGAAAATCAGAAGGTAGCCAATCAGATTTGTAAAATTTCTCTCTGGCACGTTGTCAAGATCTCTTGCAAAATGAAATTGTCCTACAGCCCTCCCCTCTCCTGTGGCTCTAAGTGCAGTTCTGCCCCATCTAAATATTAATATTTTGCAATCGTGCTCTTTATGAGCCCTTGGCAGAGTGGAGACACGCCACAGACCAGGGGTGAGGAGACAGTCATGGGGACCACCTGGCCAGTGGCTATGGTCTTAATGAAGATTGACAAGCCCAATCCAGGTTTGCAAATACCCTGGTGCCTGCAGCCAGCTTTGCATCCAGCAGCTCTGTCCACAGATTTACAGTGACCTCCATTGTCCTTGAAGAGCTGCTTAGAAACAAGGTTGCAAAGCTTTCTCCTTGGGGCCTTGGGAAGGCTGGATGAACCCTCCTGTCTCTGCCTGATAGGGCTGATCCAAGTGTTTCTGGGTGGTGATTTTCCACACTGGTTTTATTTAAGATCTCTCAACTGGGGCTGATTGTGAGGCAGGGAGGCAGGTGTTTTTCTGTGGGTGTTTCTTCCTTTTAACCAACTGCACCACATGCTTCTGGTTTCAAAGCATAATTTTTTTCTCTGCCACTTTGATGTTTTGTATCTTTTCACTTACAGGAGTGCCTTAGTTGAAATCCCATGAAAAGGGTGTGAAGTGTGGATCTAGACCTTTCTT
This sequence comes from Plecturocebus donacophilus, assembly GCA_004027715.1. Lineage (NCBI taxonomy): Eukaryota > Metazoa > Chordata > Mammalia > Primates > Pitheciidae > Plecturocebus > Plecturocebus donacophilus. The sequence goes on from PVKP010009129.1 coordinate 34,383, forward strand.
AGACTCTGTTAGGAGGTTGAGTGCATGTGCAGGCTGAGAAAGCGTGCATTTCTTTTCAGGAGGTGGGTGAAGGGAGCAGGTGGGGTGGGAGAAGACTGGCCAGAAAGGACACTTTTCTTCCATGAGTCTTGCAATTAGACAGAAGTAGTAAGGACGATTGTGAAGTTCTTGAGAGTAAGAAAAGAGAACAGATTCCTTTGAAATTAAAACTCAGTTTTTCCTAATTTTCCATACTGGCTAAAACGTGCCAGGAAATGGGCTTTTCCTGGTTTCTTTTTTCCCCTAGCACAATAACATGATGATTAAATTTGGAAAAGTACTTTGCAGTTTTCAAAGCACTTTGTTATCTGTTATTCACAGTAACTGCAAAAGATCCCTGTTTTAGATGAGAAGGGAAACTGAGGTATGGAGAAGGAAAGGAACAGGAGAGAAGTAACAAAGTTGAGTAAAGTATTGGTAATTTCTTTTCTCTGAGAGTGCTAATGTTCTAACAGGCTTGAGCTTAAGATATTTCTGGATTCTCACACCTGACTCTCAATATGTTTTCCAAACTTGTCTAATTATAAGAGTCAGCTGGTGTGCTTGTTCACATACAGATTCTTAGGCCCGTCCTCTAGTTATTCTGATTTTAGTAGGTCTGGGGTGATCTAGGAGTCTGCTTTTTTTAACAAGGTCATATGGGGATTCTTATCTCTTGGCATGTTTGGGAAATTTTTCATAGCTGGCAACTGAAGTGCAGATGGAAATAAGTTGTCCAAGGTCACACAATCTGAATTCCCCAATCCCTACCTGGTGTCTCTGGTCCCTGAGCCCACACCCCCTACCACGCACTGCTCCACAGCTCCCTTCCCAGGGACACAGAGTTTGTGGTCAGTACTGGATTATTGTCATGTCTTCATCACCTACTACATATGAAACTGTCCAGAAACAGGAGGGATTTGAGGATGAGTGAAAGAATGAAGGAGAAGATAGACACAGGCGTAAGAGACGAAAAAAAAAAACAAACCCACAATGTTATTAAAAATTCAAGCCAGGTATATGGGTGTACGCCTGTAGCCCTAGTTACTAGGGAGGCTGAGACAGGAGGATTTCTTGAGCACAGGAGTTCAATGCCAGTCTGGGCAACATAAGGAGCCTGCCTCAAAACAGAGAAAAAATCACTACAACCATAGAGGTACAGTAAATTCTAAATCTAATTGCCATATTAAGAGGCATTCATTCTCCATTCCCTTTATAAAACCTACTTATTAATGCCAGTCACACTAAATATTCATAGCCAGTAAGTTATGCAGTAGTACAAAAGTCTCAAAAGTGGAGAATAGCCAAGCACAGTGGCTCACACCTATAATCCCAACACTTTGGGAAGCCAGTTTGGGAGCATTGCTTGAGCCCAGGAGTTCAAGACCAGCCAGGGCAACATGGTGACACCATGTTTCTACAAAAATTTTAAAAATTAGCCAGGCATAGTGGCATATGCCTATAGTCCTAGCTTTGAAGGAGGCTGAGGTGGGAGGATCACTTGAGCCCAGGAGTTCGAGGCTGCAATGAGCTATGATCATGCCAAAGTGAAGAGTATTCAGGGAAAATCTCCAGGATACAAGAAAAAAAATATTTTTTATCTCAACCTTTAAAATTTCTAATTTTTAATGTACCTGGCATGTGACATATATGCAAATATATATCATGTGCCAGGTACATTAAAAAACAGAAATTTTATATTTATATCATAAATACATATACATACTAAATATATACAGACATACACATTCTCAGCTAAATAACAAACACATATGGACCACATGCACAAAACTTTTTTATAGAAGTGGTACACATTTCAGAAAGTTTGCAGTCACCTCTCAGGCCTACCTGCCTGCCTTTTGCAGTTGACTTGCATGCTACCAAAAGTCTCTTCCCAACCTGTTTATGTCTATAATACTTGTAATCATTTATTATAATTTAATTAAATTTTGTATAAGTCCATGGAATGTTGTTTTAAAAAAGGAATAGTCTCTGTGGAAACTTACATTGGAAAGACTTGTTTATAGTACAGATTAGACAGTATTTTTTTTTCAGTTGCTGTCAAATTTAGGGTAGGTAAAACGCCTGTGCACAGTTGAGTGCCATAATCATAAATATCTAGGATTCTGCTTAAGTTTGGTGTATCCTTATCTAGTTTTAGGGATTATCAACTCGTAGCCAATTTTTTTTCATCTCTTCCCCAACCCAGGTAATTTCAAAACAAATATATACCCTACATTTTATTTATAAATATTTCATTACTTTTTTTTTTAAAGGATCTTTTAAAAAAGCATAGCCAAAATAATATTATGACTAAAAAATTCACAGTCATTTGTGAATATATCGGATATCTCTGTTAGATTTCCACCGGGTGTGGTTGGCTCACGCCTGTAATTACAGCACTTTGGGAGGCCAAGGCAGATGGATCACCTGAGGTCAGGAGTTCAAGACTAGCCTCACCAACATGGAGAAATCCCGTCTCTGCTAAAAATACAAAATTAGCCAGGCATGGTGGTGCATGCCTGTAATCCCAGCTACTCGGGAGGCTGAGGCAGGAAAATCGCTGGAACCTGGGTGGAGGGAGGTTGCGGTGAGTCAAGATTGTGCCATTGTACTCTAGCCTGTGCAGCAAGCGCAAAATTTCGTCTCAAAAACAGATTTCCCCAATTCAGACATTTCTCTTATCCTTTCAGTCCAATATAGATCTTTCCACCAACTGGTGGTGAGGTGTCGGGTTGGTGACCATGGGGAGGGTGCAGTTGAACTTGAGCATGGGGGGAATGAAGTGAGGGTGGGAGAAGGAAGGAGCTCCATCTCCAGGACAGCAAGGTAAGACAGAGGCTCTTGTTCCCTCCAAGGGTCACTGTCCTCCCTGTGTACACATCTCAGAGCTTGAACCTGTCTCAGCCAGAAAGAACCTCACCCAGAGGGGCTGCATCCATTCTGCTTCCTACAGGATCTGTCTCATGGCCTGTGATTTAGACCGCTGGATACTTTGACATCTTGGCCTACAATGTGGGGACTTTCAGTCCCTAAAGGGTTTCTTCATTATCCTGACCCATCCCTTCCCTGGGCCTTGACCACAGTACTGAGCTCAGCAGAATTCCCTCAAAAGGAGCACTGTGTTTTGAGTGGCTCCTGGGAACCCGAGGTTGGGGTTCAATGGTAGCTGAGCAGTGACAGGAGAGTGCTCAGGAGAGGCCCCTGCATGAACAGGGGAGCCAGGGGAGGAGTATGCAGAGCAGGACCAGGCTGCTGTGCCCACTACAGTTCTGTAAGGCAAGCAGGATGGCATATACTTGGCACTTCTTCCTTTCGGAGCTCTTAAAAACGTTTTCACTGAGGTGTGTTCAATATGGACATAAGTAAGTGGCTTTGCTTGGCTAAAACAGTGATAAAAGGAGCTACCTTAGAGGTGGTGAGGGTCAGATGCACTTGCATACGTAAATCCACGGAATGATGCTCAGCATACAGCGTTGTCCAACGGAATATCCTGTGATTGTGCAAACGTACTGTGTCTGTGCTTCCCGATGCAGCTGAGCCCTTAAAAGAAGGCTAATGTGACTGAGGATACTTTAAGTAATTTAAATTTGAATAGCCACATGTGGCTTTGGTGGCTACTACATTCTGTGGAAGTGTAGGGGTTGTTGATAATACCATAATGATGGTATTTGGTTTTTATCCACCCATCTGCACACTGATGTAAAGATTTTTTTGTTTTGTTTTACTGGTTTTTTTTGAAATGGAGTCTCTCTGTCACCCAGGCTCGAGTGCAGTGGTGCAATCTCGGCTCACTGCAACCTCTGCCTCCCAGGTTCAAGCAATCCCCCTGCCTCAGCCTCCGGAGTAGCTGGGATTACAGGCACTCATCACCACGCCCAGCTAATTTTTGTATTTTTAGTAGAGATAGGGTTTCACTATGTTGGTCAGGTTGGTCTCGAACTCCTGACCTCAAGTAATCTGCCCACCTCAGCCTCTCAAAATGCTGGGATTACAGGCATGAGCCACCTGGCCCGGCGTGCTATAAGTTTTTAATATGGTTCTCAGTGAAGGCCTAGAAGACAATACTGGTATGAAAAGCAGAGACAATATTATAAAGTGGTGTTTGCTATGCAGCTGTATAGCCTAGAACATTTAGAATGTCAAAGATGATCTCTGAAGTGAAGGGTCATGATTTTGAAGTGGATGGCATCTGTGGGAGTCTTTTGAGGAAGGGGAGACAGCCTTGTGATAGGCATAGGTGGGAGCAGGAACTCAGGCTGACATTTCATGTGTGCTTCTTACTGGCTATGGCCTGAGGCACATTGCTTCGTATTTTTGATCACCAGTGTTTTCATCTGGAAGAAGAGGGTTGTGATATGCACCTGTCTGCCGGGGTTGTCATACGTGCTGTGCTGTCAGGGTATCTGGGCACAGTACATGAGGACCGTGGTTATCATTCAGATAATGATGTACTACAACTTAATTCATAATCACTATCACTACTAATTAGATTGTAATAATCATTTTTATCCCTATCACATGCCAGGGATGCTGATTGATTGCCCTAGATGCTACTTAAATGTATGCTCTTTTGACTTTTAAACAATTTACAATAATTAGAATCCAGTAGACTGAGGGAAAGAGAAACGTCTAACGTGATCCCACTAATGCATGATCCAGGTGAGAGTGAGCAGGTCTGCCATGGTGGCCTCAGGTTCCCAGATGTCTTCTTCTTGTCTCAGACTGTGGATATTCAGATCATATGTACATCTTGTGCTGCCTGCAAAGATTTGGTATCCAGAAGTTGATTGAATGTAATTTTTTTTAAAGGAAGAGATTTTGGTGCTAACCATACAGACTGGCTTCTTGGCATCATATTATTTTTATTTTACTTAGTTGAAATGAAGCAACAAAAACATAAGGCTAATGGATGAGTGGAACATCGACTTAACTGACTCCTCATATGTTCTCCCTTTGCGCTCCTAGATGTGACATTTGCTGCATCACCTTTCGAACACATCGAGGGCTGCTGCGTCACAACGCGCTTGTCCACAAACAACTTCCCAGGGATGCAATGGGCAGACCTTTCATACAGAACAACCCTTCAATTCCCGCTGGCTTCCACGACTTAGGATTTACGGATTTCTCCTGTAGGAAGTTTCCTCGAATTTCTCAGGTATTCTGATCAGCACATGGAAGCAACCAGCAGCTGCTTTCCATGGTCCATGCAGTTAGTCTAAACTTCCTCTCCTTGTGGTTTCTTTCCTTAAAATGTCAGTTGGCCTTTGTCTTTTTTGTAACACGTTTTTCCTTAAAATTATCATTGATCCTTTCAGTCTCTCTTGGGTTGTTGGGTTAAGAAGCGTGCATAGTCTTGTTTGGGGTTGATTAACCTATAAACTTGTGTGTCAGTCTAGCTCTTCTGTCCCTTTTGCCCGTTCTTGGGTCTTTGAGATTTTTTTTTTTTTTTTTTTTTTAATTAATTTATTTACTTTAGGTGCATACTATATCTGGCATTTCTCCCCATGTCCTCCTCCCCACCTTTCACTCCTTTCCCACCCCCTGCTGTCTCTCCCTATCCCCCTCAACTGTCCCTAGTGTGTGATGCTCCTCTCCCTGAGGGTCTTTGAGATTTAAAAGTTGTCAATTGTAGGCCAGGGCCAGTGGCTCACACCTGTAATCCCAGCACTTTTGAGGCCAAGGCAGGAGGATCATTTGAGGTCAGGAGTTTAAGACCTGCCTGGAAAGCATAGCAAGAGTTTGTCTCAACAAAAAAATTTAAAAATTAACCAGGCATGGTGGTATGCACCTAATGGTCCCATTAGGTTCCTGAGGTGGGAGGAACACTTGAACCCAGGAGGTTGAGACTGTACTGAGCCATGATTGTGCCACTGCGCTCTAGCATGGGCAGCAGAGTGAGAGATTGCCTCAAAAACAAAATAAAATTTTAAATAAAATAAGCATTGTGAAATACCCCAGCCCTATCATAATTGGAATTTGTAATTTTTTTTAAATCTTTCTTTACTATCTGCATTATAGCTAGATATTTTTAGCATTGTGGTTTCTATTAAAAACAATTTGGGACATTATTTACCTGAATAAGAAAAGAGCCATATATATTTCCTGCTAATAAAACACCGCTAAAATTACTTTGAAATTGGCTGGGTGTGATGGCTCACGCCTGTAATCCCAGCACTTTGGGAGGCCAAGGTGGTTGGATCACTTGAGGCCAGAATTCAAGACCAGCCTGGCCAACATGGTGAAACACCATCTCTACTAAAAATACAAAAAATTAGCTGGGCTTGGTGGCACAAGCCTGCAGTCTCAGCTGCTGGGGAGGCTGAGGCATGACAATCTCTTGAACCCGGTAGGTGGAGGTTGCAGTAAACCAAGATCATGCCTGGGTGACAGAGCGAGACTCAGTCTTAAAAATAAACAAACTACTTTGAAATTATTTTTTTCCCTATTAAAAAAAATTGAGATAGAAGGTATCGACAGTGGTGTTCTTCAAGTGTACAAACTACAAACTCAATGGATTGTTCCATATGCTCACATTCACATGTGTACACCTATGTTTAACCCCCTAGGTGACATTCCTCAAAGCCCTCCTAGGCAGTGTGTTCCTTCCACAATCATAGAGGTAGGGTAGCTGATTCTCCAGTCTATCTGACCATCAGTTTTGCAAAGCACCCATTTTTAAAAAGACAATTAATTCTACTCTTGTGGTATTGTTACTTAACTATACTTCAGAATCTCTTGCGAGATACCCTGTGGGTTGATATAATTTATCATGCAAACATGATTCTTAAGATGCTTTCTGGATTGCCTTATTGAATCCAGAGTGCTAGCAAGTAGGAGGTCAACTCTTTTTTTTGAAGTGCAGTGTGGCATGATCATGTCTCATTGCAGACTCAACCTCCTAGGCTCAGGTGATCTTCCTGCCTCAGCCTCCCAAGTAGCTGGGACATAGGCATGTACCACCATGCCTGGCTAATTTTCTTTTCTTTTCTTTTTAAGAGTGGAATCTCCCTCTGTTGCCCAGGCTGGAGTGCCGTGGCGTGATCTGGCTCACCACAACCTCCGCCTCCCAGGTTCAAGCGATTCTCCTGCCTCAGCCCCCTGAGTAGCTGGGACTACAGGCACACACCACCATGCCCAGTTAATTTTTGTATTTTTAGTAGAGACAGGGTTTCACTATCTTGGTCAGGCTGGTCTCGAACTCCTGACCTTGTGATACGCCCTCCTCAGCCTCCCAAAGTGCTGGGATTACAGGTGTGAGCCACCGCACTTGACCATTTTCTTATTTTTTTAATAGAGATGAGGACTTGTTGTGTTGCCCAGGCTAGTCACAAACTCCTGGCCTCAAGTGATTCTCAAACCTGGGCCTCCGGAGTAGCTAGGACTAGAGGCATAAGCCACCACAACTGGCTAAATTTTTTTTATGTTTTGTAGAGATATGAGATCTTGCTATGTTGCCCAGGCTGGGAACTCTTTATGTTATGAGGAAAGGCTGTGTACTGGGACATAAGTACAACAAATGCTTTGTGCATCTCCACTGAGTGATTATTTTTCAATCTTCACATGTGTTCCTTTGCTTTTACCGGTGGGTTCTATATAGGCCTGGTGCGAAACGAACCTGCGGAGGTGCATCAGCGAGCAGCACCGTTTTATCTGCGACATCTGTGACAAGGCATTTCCCATGCTCTGCTCACTGGCACTGCATAAGCAGACCCACGTGGCCATGGACCAGGGTCAAGAAAAGCTGCAGGCCATGACCCTGCCTGGTGAGGCCCTGGAGCAGAAGGGCTTCCTGGCCTTGCTGGGCCTGCAGCACACCAAAGACGTCAGGCCTGCCCCCGCCGAGGAGCCTCTGCCGGATGACAACCAGGCAATCCAGCTCCAGACACTCAAGTGTCAGCTACCTCAGGACCCTGGCTGCACCAACATACTGAGCCTGTCTCCTTTTGAAGCTGCTTCTCTAGGCGGTTCTCTCACAGTTCTCCCTGCAACCAAGGACAGCATAAAGCACCTGTCCCTGCAGCCCTTCCAGAAGGGCTTCATCATCCAGCCTGACAGCAGCATTGTGGTCAAGCCCATCTCTGGTGAGTCCGCAATCGAGCTGGCGGACATCCAGCAGATTCTGAAGATGGCGGCCTCGGCTCCCCCTCAAATCAGTCTTCCACCCTTCTCCAAGGCCTCCGCCACCCCGCTGCAGGCGATCTTCAAGCACATGCCCCCTCTGAAGCCAAAGCCCCTGGTCACACCAAGGACGGTGGTGGCCACCTCCACGCCCCCGCCTCTCATCAACGCCCAGCAGGCCTCCCCCGGCTGTATCAGCCCTAGCCTGCCGCTACCGCCCCTGAAGCTCCTCAAAGGCTCGGTGGAGGCGGCCTCCAACACCCACCTGCTGCAGTCCAAGTCTGGGACCCAGCCCAACGAGGCCACGCGGCTCTCCCTGCAGCAGCCGCAGGCAGAGCTGCCCGGCCAGCCCGAGATGAAGACTCAGCTGGAACAGGACAGCATCATCGAGGCCCTGCTACCGCTGAGCATGGAGGCCAAGATCAAGCAGGAGATCACCGAGGGGGAGCTCAAGGCCTTCATGACAGCGCCCAGTGGCAAGAAGGCACCCGCCATGCGCAAGGTACTCTACCCCTGCCGCTTCTGCAACCAGGTATTTGCCTTTTCAGGGGTGTTGCGCGCCCACGTGCGCTCCCACCTGGGCATCTCGCCGTACCAATGCAACATCTGCGACTACATTGCTGCCGACAAGGCCGCGCTCATCCGCCACCTGCGCACGCACAGCGGGGAGCGACCCTACATCTGCAAGATCTGCCACTACCCCTTCACTGTCAAGGCCAACTGCGAGCGGCACCTGCGCAAGAAGCACCTCAAGGCCACCCGCAAGGACATCGAGAAGAACATTGAGTACGTCAGTAGCAGTGCTGCCGAGCTGGTGGATGCCTTCTGCGCCCCAGACACCGTGTGCCGGCTATGCGGAGAAGACCTCAAGCACTACCGCGCCCTGCGCATCCACATGCGCACACACTGCGGCCGTGGCCTGGGTGGGGGCCACAAGGGCCGCAAGCCCTTTGAGTGCAAGGAGTGCAATGCCGCGTTCGCGGCCAAGCGCAACTGCATCCACCACATCCTCAAGCAGCACCTGCATGTGCCAGAGCATGACATCGAGAGCTACGTCCTAGCTGCCGACAGCCTGGGCTCTGCAGAGGCCCCACCCGCTGAGGCCTCAGGGCACAGGGAGGATGGTGGTTGTGCTGCTGCTGGTGACCGCAAGCCCCTCACCACCTTCCTGGAGCCCCAAAACGGCTTTCTTCACAGGGGACCCACCCAGCCTCCGCCTCCCCATGTCTCAGTCAAGTTGGAGCCTGCCAGTGGCTTTGCGGTGGACTTCAGTGAGCCCCTGGACTTCTCTCAGAAGGGCTTGGCGCTGGTCCAAGTGAAGCAGGAAAACATCTCCTTCCTGAGCCCTTCTTCCCTGGCCCCCTATGACTGCTCCATGGAGCCCATTGACCTGTCCATCCCCAAGAACTTCAGGAAAGGGGACAAGGATGTGGCCACTCCGAGTGAAGCCAAGAAGCCTGAGCAGGAGGCGGGGGGCAGCGGGCAGCCCTCTCCCTGCCCACCACCCTGCCCTTCTCTTCCCGTGACTTTGGGGCCCAGTGGGATGCTGGAAAGCCCCATGGCCCCTGCACTGGCAGTCACCCCGGAGACCCCGGCACAGCCCCTGCAGGGCCCCGTTCAGCTGGCGGTCCCCATCTACTCCTCAGCCCTGGTCAGCAGCCCTCCCCTCGTGGGCAGCTCAGCCCTCCTGAGTGGTACAGCCTTGCTGCGGCCGCTGAGGCCCAAGCCCCCCCTACTTTTGCCAAAGCCCCCCGTGACAGAAGAGCTGCCCCCGCTAGCCTCCATTGCCCAGATCATCTCATCTGTGTCCTCAGCCCCCACCCTGCTGAAAACCAAGGTGGTGGACCCAGGGTCCACGAGCACTGGCAGTAACACCACGGCTTCAGACAGCTTAGGAGGCTCCGTCCCCAAAGCTGCCACCACCACCGCCACCGCCCCTGCTGCCACCACCAGCCCAAAAGAGTCCAGCGAGCCTCCCGCTCCGACCAGCAGCCCAGAGGTTGCCTCTCCCACCGAGCAGGGCCCAGCGGGCGCCTCAAAGAAGAGGGGCCGGAAAAGAGGGGCTAGGAGCCGACCCCGTGCCAACAGTGGCGGGGTAGACCTGGACTCTAGTGGAGAGTTTGCCAGCATTGAGAAGATGCTGGCCACCACTGACACCAACAAGTTCAGTCCGTTTCTGCAGACAGCAGAGGACGACATTCAGGACGAGGTGGCTGGAGCCGCGGCCGACCACCATGGACCCAGTGATGACGAGCAGGGCAGTCCCCCAGAAGACAAGTTGCTGAGGGCCAAGCGGAACTCCTATGCCAACTGCCTGCAGAAGATCACCTGTCCCCACTGTCCCCGGGTTTTCCCTTGGGCCAGCTCCCTACAGAGGCACATGCTCACACACACTGGTAAGAGAGCCGCCCAGCTCCCAGGCAGTGAGTCCTGCTTCCTGGGAGGGGGAGCCACGGGTGGAAGTCCAAAGCAAGACCCATCTCCCACAGCTCCAGTTATTCCTAGCTTGGCTTCTTCCCCAGTCTCAGAAGCCCCAGCTTGTCTGGTAGTGCTGGAATTCCCATGTGCTGTCAGTACCCACATGGCCTGTGTACAGGGGCTGAACCCTCCAGGGGCAGCAGTCTAGTGAGTGCTCACCCAGGGCGTTTTGAGGTGAAAGTGGTCACAGGCCTCCAGATTACTCACAGCATCGCCCCATCCCTTCTGGAGGCGGTAGCTGGATTGTCTACTGGGTTAAGCAAGGAGGTGGCTCCGGAGAAGTGGGACTTTGTATTAAGGTATTGGGGCATAATGAGCTCGGTGCTTTGACACTAGACATGCCATTCCAGTGTCCTCAATGCAGCTTTTTAATTTTTGAAAATTCTGTGAAGTTTTTTGGTATGCCATGTCTTCTTAAAGGGAAATATTTATTGTTGTGATGTTGGCTGTTTTCTTTCAGTTCACTAAGGCAGTCACATCTTCCCCTGTTGATTGTGAAAATCAGCAATGAGTGGTGGTAGAATGTTTTAAAATTTTGTGTTTATACTACAATCGTAAGCTTTTCTGAGAAACTTGTCTCAGAAGTGCCTGGCGCTGGCCCAAGTGAAGCAGGAAAACATCTCCTCCTTCCTGAACCCTTCTTCCCTGGCCCCTACGACTGCTCTGTGGAGCCCATCGACCTGTTCATCCCCAAGAATTCACACCCAAGTGTGAAAAAATTCTAAATTCTAAGTAACAGACTTAAATTGTCAAAATGATACCTCAAACGTATTTTTTTTTCCTTTTTTTTAAGTTAAAAGACAAGCTCTCTCTATATTGCTCTGGCTGATCTCAAACTCTTGGGCTCAAGCGGTTTTCTTGCCTGTGCCTCCCAAAGTGTTGGGATTACAAGCGTGAGCCCCACACCTGGTCCCAGAAGTATTTTTCTTTTTTTTGAGACAGAGTCTCACTCTGTCACCCAGGTTGGAGTGTGGTGGCATGATCTCAGCTCACTGCAACCGCTGCCTCCTGGTTTAAGCAATTTTCTCTGCCTCAGCCTCCCAAGTACCTGGGATTACAGGCATGCCCCACTATGCCCCGCTAATTTTTTATATTTTTAGTAGAGATGGCGTTTGACCATGTTGGCCAGGCTGGTCTTGAACTCTTGACCACAGGTGGTCAACCCGCCCCAGCCTTTCAAAGTGCTGGGATTACAGGCTTGAGTCACCACACCCGGCCTGCCCAAAAGTATTTTTCAAATGTCAGTTTTTGGAAGTTGATTTTTAAAGAGAACTTTAGGATAGGAATATACTTTAAATAATTTTTTTAATCAGGTACTTCTAGTACAACTCTCATCTGAAATACAATTTTCTGAATTTTCTCAGTGAACAGTCTCAATATTCAATGACTTATGTCATTGAACTAAGGGCAAATTAAGTGAGATCCTTACGTTTTTGGAGTTTACAACCAAAATATTAATAAATAGGGCCCAAAACCAAATGTTACTGGATTGGCAAATAAAATACAGAACACCAGTTAAATTTGAATTTCAGATAGACAACAAATAATTTTTAGTGTAAGTATTTTTATGTAGTACTTGGGATATACTAAAAAAATTATTTGTTTATCCAAAATTCAAATTTAGCTCTGGGCATCCTGGTTTTTTTGTGGGTTTTTCTTTTTGTGCTAAATATGGTAACCCAAGGTAGTCAGGAGGTTTATGACAGGATGTTGAGGGTGGGTTGTGGGAATTGGTGTGAGCTGTGCTATGTATCCAAGTGGAAACGCATTACAGAGAGTTGATCATCTCACAAAGCTTTGGAGAAGCTCGTGAAAGGCTGTTTCTCTTAGATGAGGTGGAACAGCAGGAGGGAGGTCATGGAGTCACCGCTGGTTACCTGAACAGTGTGCAGAATGGAGCCTGGGGAGGGAGAGGAAGCTGGGGGGCAGAGTCGTGGCTAGGAGTGATAGGTCTCTCAGAGGCTACACTGGTCGCCAGAGCTTGCCACACAGACAAGCATTTCTTTCTAGTATGGTGGGTCCTCGAATCCAGGGATTAAGTAGTAGCAAGTCAGGAATGCCTATCCAGGGAGTACTCAAGGAGAACCAAGATTTCTAGATTTGCAAAGTATGTGCTGCCCTTTCAGATCACTGTCTCCCTGTTGAAATAGTTTAAGCCTGACAAATAAAGCAACCATTCTAATGAACACAGCAGTTCAGAAAAGAAAATGCATCTTCAAGAGAAGGTGCTCCTTACAGCAGTCTATTTTGTTACCCTTTTTGAGTGCCACCTGTTTGTCACCTACTGAGAGTCTATGGAGAAGTGAGTCTTCCTGTTAACACTTCTCAGAAAGCAGATGGTCTGGATCTGATGATTGGCCTGGCTCCTGCCTTTCCTCAGCCTCCCATCCTCCTCCTCCAGTATTTCCTTTTTTAAGAGTTGTGCCCAGGTCTTTGCAGATGCCTGATATGTGTTCCCACTTGTGAATCCAGTCATGATTGCCTGGCTTTGGAATGCCAAAATGTCAGCATTGGCTTAAAATTTGGTAGCATCGGAAATTGAGCAAGAAAGCAGGAGGTCTGTTTGAGATAGGATGGGGTAGATATAAATAGAAACATTTTGCCTCTTGTGCCTTCAAAGTTACTGATAACCTCGATAGATGTGTCTGCTTTGGCCCAGTCCCTGTATACTATAATATGTTCTCGGTAGAGCTAGTCTTCATGACAGTCCTGTGAGGGTGATGTCATTCAGTTGTTGCCGTGAGGAAATTGAGGTTTACCTAAGGACCTAAGCAACTTGCCTACAGCCATATAGGGAATGAGATGGAGCTACTGTTCTAAGCCAGGGTCAGGTTCCGTGCAGCTGCCCTGCCCCCATCAGGGTGTGTGTGCCCGGTATGTCCTCTGTGTGAAGGCGGAAGGCGGGCAGGGTGCACTTCCGTGCCTCCCTGTGTTCCCACATGTGGACATGCAGAAGATTGGGAAGTAGTTTGAGATAAGGGGGGACACTGCTATGGATCAGAATGTTATTAACTAATTTGAGACTTAATGACTACAGAATCGTGTTAGCCACATGCATAGACACTGTATGAAGACTGGTGCCCACTGAGCTTCACTCTCAGCTTCCAGGGATGTTCAGCACCACCACCACTAAATCATGTTATTTCGAGCACTTGGCTACACCCAGTGTCATGTTAGAGCATTTTTCATTCATCGAGCATTAGAGCTGAAAGGAGCCTAGGAAGTCATCTGATGGGCCCCCTTTCCCCACAGACCTGATGTTTTTCCTGGTAGGCAGCTCTGCTATCACTCAGAGCCACATGCATCCTTGGCTCCCTAGGCTTCTGTGAGATGCTCTCTCCAAAACTTTGAAAAAAGTCTTAAGTGTACACATGTTAAACATTAACTCTGCAGCCACCCTGCCAACAAAGGTGTTATTCAGGGAAGATGTTTCATGGGGCATTTTTGTTTTCTCTTAACTTTTTGCTTTTGTAGAGACGAGGTCTCACTATGTTACCCAGGCTGATCTTGAACTCCTTGGCTTTGCAAAGTGCTGAGATCACAGGCGTGAGCCACCGTGCCTGGCCGTTTTGTGTTTTTGAGTGTAGTGTTAAAATCTAGCTGTGTTCCAGCCAGAAGCGTCGAGCAGCATCCAGTTTTGGACTGCATTTAAACAAACTGTCTACACCTTGAATGCCGGCCTCCTCCTACCCCCTCAGCAAATTACTATACTGTCTCTACTTTGTCTCAAACACGTGTTCTCAAAGGGGCAGCAAGAAGCAGATCCGGTGTTCATTGTCCATTGAGGGGTGTATCTGCTGGCTGCTGGCAGGGAGCAAGTGGCCTCAACCTTTTCTTGCTCCCGGCTCAGGTTCCAGGAACCTGATGAGGAAGCTGGCATAACTGTCATTTTTCATGCCCCCTGGCACAGTCTCCACATGCACCTGCCTTTCCTTCTCCTTCCACTCCTCTCCAGCTCTCTCCCAGCACATAGTTTCCTGCTGATGAAGACAGTTCCTGGTTCCTTACCTTTCTGTACCTAAACGTGCCACCTCACAGGAAACAAGAGTGCACTGTTCCTGCCTTTACCCCTCGGGAGCATCTTGTGTGTTTTTAGGCGACAGGTGGAGGAGAGGGTGCCAGAAAACAGCCAGTCTATTCCAGCCTCTGTCCTCATTTTCTTCCTCCTTCCCTTTGCTCTGGTTCCTTGTCCTGCAGTGATGGGCTTGGGACTATGGGATGTCCATTCTGGGCTTCCTGGGTTACTCACAGTCTCACCAGTGCTTTCAGTGCCTTTTCTGAGCTGGTTGGGCTTTCCTCCCACACCCTCTCCTCCCTGCTCCTACCTGGCAGTGAGGGTCAGAGCTTCAGTCAGTGAAACAAACCTGAACATGGAAAGCACCTGGGACGCCACTTGTATTTGGCTACTTTTAGCTTTCTTAAAAGACAGCTTTGGCCATTTTTATCCAGTCCTGGTTACACTTCTGCCAAATACAGAGAGAAAATACCCAAAAGAAAGATGCCTTCACGCAGGGGTAGAGGAGCGATGGAGAGAAGGCTGGGTGGCTTAGGCTGTCATCTTATTAACAGAAAAGGAACTGTAAGGTTGTCTGTGCTAGTTAGACCCACCTTTTTAACCTTGATTGTCTTTGAAAAATGAACAGAAGTGTTTTCAGTTCTGTTTTCTTGATTATCTTGGTGGCCAAGGTCCCAGTCTCCTCATCAAACTATTCTCACTGTTCACTCTTCTCTTTCCCCAGTGCCCTTCTTCATTTCTTGACTGTTCTGGGAGAGTAAATACTGGCCAGTTTTTTGTTGTTTTTGTTTTTTGGGATTTTTTTTTGATACAGGGTCATGCTCTGTCACCCAGGCACCCCGGCTGATCACAGCCAACTGCAGCCTTGAACCCCTGGCTGAGTTCAAATGATCCTCCTGCCTCAGCTCCCCCAAGTAACTGGGACTACAAGTGCACACCACCATGTCTGGCTAATTTTTTAAATTTTTTGTAGAGACAGGGTCTCACTATGCTGCCTTGAAATCCTGGGCTCAAGCAATTCATCTCCCTTGGCCTCCCAAAGTGCTGGGATTATAGGCATGAGCCACTCTGCCCAGCTGGCTGTTGGTTTAAATACTCATGTTGGGGCTCACGGAATGCTGTAGGTCCTGAGTGTGTAGATAACTCCCTATGGTTACAGGTGCTTTTACAAATACCCCTCCTAAAGCAGTCATTCGTGGCAGCTACCAAATGAAGAAAATCGTTTGCTACTTGCCATATAGATGACTGGCCAACAAGTGTTTCTGAAACCTGTGTTATTGTAAGATACTAAAAGGGCCCATGTTTTCCTGCATCCCTGCGATCCAGAGAGAGCCCACTGCTGTATTAAAAAGTCAGACTTAACGCAGTGAAATGTGAGCTTTTAATGACTCGTGTGAGTTGTCATGTCATTTTGGGAACCTTCATAATTCGATGCAATACTTTGGCATCATGGATTGTTTTCTGAATTTAGCAGTAATAGGGACCTTCTCATGAGACGTCAGCCTGGCAGTCCTAACCAACTGTAAAGGTGACGCACTCACTAGTGTGGAAATTACAGAGTAAACCGTGAGAGAAGCCGATCATTTTCTTTCAAATCAAGATTCCTGTCATAGTAGCTTCTTGGTTTCCTCTTCTCAATCTGGCCAGACTCAGAGAAGCAGCAATGTTGCCTTTTGACAATACAATGTTAAAAGTGCTTTATTTTCGGCTGGGCGTGGTGGCTCACGCCTGTAATCCTAGCACTTTGGGAGGCCGAGGTGGGTGGATCACCTGAGGTCAGGAGTTCAAGACCAGCCTGGCCAACATGGTGAAACCCCATCTTTAAAAAAAAAAAAAAAAAAAAAAAGTGCTTTATTTTCACTTGAAATTATTAGATACTGTGCTCAATTTTAAATGAAAAGAAGTAATTTTTTTCATTTTGTTTTATTTTTGAGACAGAGTCTCTCTATCGCCCAGGCTAGAGTGCAGTGGCACAGTCTCCACTCACTGCATATCTGACTCCCAGGCTCAAGCGATCCTTGCATCTCAGCTTCCCAAGTAGCTGGGATTACAGGTGTGTACCACCATGCCTAGCTAATGTTTGTATTTTTAGTAGAGATGGGGTTTCACTGTGTTGGCCAGGCTGGTCTTGAACTCCTGGTCTCAAGTGATCTGCCCACCTTGGCCTCCCACAGTGTTGGGATTACAGGCATGAGCCACCATGCATGGCAGCAAGAAGTAATTTGGAAGGTGCACCATAAACACTGTGAATACAACTATTCATAATGTTTGTAAAAATGTGAATGTTTTAAAAGTAAATTTAGCAGAAAACACCTACAGAATGATATGAGGAGACCCTGAAAGGAGTCAGTGGCTTCTCCATTTCTGTTTAGGGCGCCTTGTGGAACTCCTCAGAAGCACACAGGCTGGGTTTCTGGGTTTCTGATTCGCCCTTTGTGGTCTTTGATTGTTGCAAGCATCTTTTTTGTTAAAAACTCCCAAGGAGATTTGTAAGCATCGTCTAAAAGGGCCTTTCAGCTCAGGAGGGAATCAATGTCTCTTGTCTCTGATTATTACGCCTGATGTGAAATTGTGGCCATGCTGTCATGGGGGCAGTGCCAGGTCCACACCTTCAGGCTCTGTACGAACGGCGCCCCCTGGAGTCATGCGACACAGCAGTGCCTGTCAAGGCTAGTCCTTCCTTCCCCTGGGAAAACACATGGCCCCTTCTGACTGGTTTCCAGGTGCCAGGCCCTTGCTCTGCATTTGCAGGGGGGTGCATGGCCTTGGGCACCTGCACTAGTTCAGACTTCTGTCGACATTAAACGAACACTGGAGGCCCCTGTGATCTGTGTTTCCAGGGAGCTGTGTTTAATTGTGACAATCCCAAGGTTATGAGACAAGTACTGGGCCCTAGCTCTGGAGTCATGTTGGTTAACATGTAAAACC
Source organism: Plecturocebus donacophilus (assembly GCA_004027715.1). Taxonomy (NCBI): domain Eukaryota; kingdom Metazoa; phylum Chordata; class Mammalia; order Primates; family Pitheciidae; genus Plecturocebus; species Plecturocebus donacophilus. The sequence goes on from PVKP010009129.1 coordinate 51,943, forward strand.
TTTACCCTGTAACATTAGCACCTGGGACCTTGGACTCTAGCAACTTGGGAGAAAGGGAGGAATTCAGTGATACACAAATGATGCACCACTGACTTCCGTCTCCTGAAGACTCCTGATCCCTTCCCTGTTCGTCTTTTCCTCTCCTCGTCCGTTTTCCCTTGAGCTTTCTTTCTCCCTCACATGCATCCATACAAACTTAGGACAAGTTGCAGAGGAGCCTGGATTGCGTTTTGAAACATGATGTTTATAGCACAAGAGGAATCCAAGTAAAAGGATAGGGTAGGCAGACTGAAGCAGGAGGGGACTGTGCCTCTCACAGCGCCTCACCTATCTGTGCATTTGGGATGGGTCTAGGGGCCAGGCAGGGCAGTCAGTGTGTCCTCTTCACATGCACATCTGTTGAGTGGAGCACATGATCTAATGCAGACATAAGTTATGTATTGGTCACTCGTTTGCAACCACGCTTGGAGCAGGGGGAACAAAGAACCTTTAGTGTAATGAGAAGACCTCCTGACTCTTGCCAGCTAGGATCACAGTGACCTTGAGCAGAGGTCACTGCAGGATGTCTCGGCAAGTCAGACAGGAGTTGTCCTGGGAAGTCAGAACTCACTGCTGCCATTCCCCTGTGGGAGGGACACAGCCACCAAGGCCAGGAAGGGGGACTGGCCACCCTGGCTGGGGGTTCTTCCTGACTTCTCTTCATGGGCCCCAGAGATATCCAGGAGTTCCCCACTGGATTTCCTAACATCAATATTACGGTGTCCTTGCCACAGTAGAACTTGTTAGAGGTTGTTTTTCTCTTTGTGATGGAATATAGGTGTTTTCTTGCTGTGTTGTAAAATCTCTTTATTCACTTTTACTTTTTCTTGTCATTATTTAATATTTTAATATACCATTATTTTACTTTAAATGTATATACTTCAGTTTCGTTTCTTTTAGTATTTTGATGACAAAAATTTATATTCCATTCCACTTAGGAAAAGGGAGAATGATCATTTTAGTCATTGATGTTATCTTTTTTTTTTTTTTTTTTTAATGTGTTTTGTTAATTTTCTTGAAGGGGTGGAGGAGGGGGGAACAACTGCCAGTGATCCCAGGAGAATAAACAAAAGCGACTTTTCTTTTCCATTGCAGTAGAAAGCCAGATAAATATATATTTTTTTTCCTGCTTCAGGTCAGAAACCCTTCCCTTGTCAAAAATGCGATGCCTTCTTTTCTACCAAATCTAACTGTGAACGCCACCAGTTGCGCAAACACGGAGTTACCACCTGTTCCCTGAGAAGAAACGGGCTTATCCCCCAGTCAAAAGAGAGTGATGTTGGATCCCATGATAGCACAGGTAGTGCCGCCAGGTGAACGAGAACCAGAGAGAGGGAGAGAGAGGAGTTCAGTTAAGAGTTGTAGCAAACACCGGTCCAAGCTGTGGGGCTGCTTGTTCACGTCTCTGTAGGATTCAGAGCCTCCAGCCTATTAATAGAAAGGTGGGCCCTACTGACGATTGGGAGGGAGCGTGACTTCTGGGTCAGATCACCTAGACATACAGCAGGAAACAGTGACAGTGCCCCTCGGTGACTCTCAGGGCTGCTAGGGAAGATCTGTCACCCTCCTGGCAGAAGAGGCCTTTGTTCTTCATGTTGGGAGGTGGGATATATGGGAAGGCCTACAACTTCAGCCCTGGTATGAACTCATCTAAAGGGGATGTGAAGCCTTAAAGGTCAGGGGAGCCCTAGCCTCTTCAGCCTCCTTGGGAGCAGGCCTGGGCTTTCTGGGATGTCAGGGTATCGGAGGAACCTAGGGGTGCTGAGCCCTTGACTGAGAGGGGCATGGAGGGGTGTGGTGTTCTTCTTTTCAATAACTCTCTTCCTGGTATAAAACTGTGTCCTTGTTTGAAAAAGCACTGTGCATGTCCTTTCTTTAATCACATCTCTGCTTGACCTGAATCCGGGTATTATTCTCCTGTGCTGATGTGTGCTTCCTCCCTGCAGCACCCACAGAGCAATTAACGGCTGCCTGATATGTCTTCTGCAACCTTTTTTCCCTTAGAGTTTCTGAATTTACTCATGTCCTCTATCAGTACACTCCATCCACTTGGACTGCTGGGTTCTCCATCCTCACCCCCAAGAGCAAACAAAACAAAAACCAGCCTGCTGCAGGCCACTTAGACACCCCGCCAGTTGGCACTGGTTAGTAACAGGGACAGCATCTTGGTGCTCGGTCCAGTTCTGCAGGTCTTGAAAATCTGACACTACCTCATGGCTGCAAAGAGATCACCCCAGCTGTGTTTTTCTAGGGTTGTAATTGCATCCTGTGACTTCTGTTCCTCAGACTAGGGTGGAGTTGGGGTACCCTATAGTTGGGAGGCACGCCTGCCTCAGGAGCCAGTGTGGTCACAGGGTTGGGCATTAATCTGAGCCTCCTAGTCCTTACCTTAGTTACAGGGGTGCGGGCTGCCTCTGAAGTGGAGAGGCCGATCTTTGCCCCTCCCTGCGCCTCCCACTGAGCCCTGGTGAAACCAACTGTGAGTACTCTTGACTGCCTGGCTGCCAGTCTAGATCAGACCCTCTAAAGGTATGAAAGTGTAAGCTGGTTTGCCTACTGCTTCTCCAGCTTCCACTTCCATGTAACTCACCAGGATCTTTGAGTGAAGAAAGACGTGGGTGTGCACGGAATCTTCCCCTCACTTGGACCCCTGTGAGCCAAAGATGGCCTGCAGTGCAGCCCACGGGAAGTGCACACCAGTGCTGACAGGCACGCGTTTGCTGCAGACCAGCCTGTTAATGTTTAACCATTGGCCACCACATTACCTGTTAGTCTGGAACATTTTCTTTGAGTCTGGTTTAAAAAGCAGCTTTGTGATCTTCCCATAGTGGTCCCACAGTAGGGAAAGCAGCTGATAACTGAAGGAGTTAAGAGGTAGCTCTTGGGTTTCCATGTTAACAAATAAGTCTTAGTAACTCCGTGCTGGATGCATTTTGCATTCAGCTGCTTTATCATAAGGGAGGAACAAAGGCTGGGGCTCCTGCTGACATGTGCAGACACAAAGCTGAGTCGGAATGTATGGTCTTAGCTTCGGTTCAACACCAAGTATATTTATAAGTTTGCAGTCATAAGTTTTGTTTTCCAAATCTTGGCAAAGCTGTTTCCCACCTCCACCCGACCCCGGAAGTTATATAGGTTTTCTTGAAGGGACAAAGCCTCTAGAAAAAGAAAAGTCAGTGAAAGTTGTAATGTGAAACCAGCAAAGAGAAAATATGTTTGGTTTAGTTGTGGTCACAGTACATGGTTAGAAAGGGGACCGAGATCTAAGTGGGAGAGGAGAAAGGAGGTCAGGGAGACAGAATTTAGTGATTTCAAGGAGGATTTAAAAAACCAGGTGAGCTTGATGGGCATGGGGTGAAGGCTTCATTCTGGGCTCCCCCCTACATGAAGTTAAAAAAGTAAGGCTTTGAAAGAAGACCACTTAAAAAAAAAAAAAAGAAATGAACAAGGAAGTCCTTCAGGGGTTTTCTAGGCTTATATGCCTAGGTGATATTTTTCTTAAAATTTCTAAACATGTTTTATAATGTAGGTCTGACTTTTTTTTTTTTGAGATGGAGTCTCACTCTGTTGCCCAGGCTGGATGGAGTGCAGTGGCACAATCTCAGCTCACTGCAACCTCCACCTCCTGGGTTCAAGCGATTCTCCTGCCTCAAGGCTCCCGAATAGCTGGAACTACAGGCATGTGTCACCACACCCAGCTAATTTTTTTGTGTTTTTAGTAGAGATGGGGTTTCACCTTGTTAGCCAGGATGGTCTCGAGCTCTTGACCTTGTGATTCGCTCGCCTTGGCTCCCAAAGTGCTGGGATTACAGGTGTGAGCCATCGCACCCGGCCCATGGTCTGACATTTTTTCAGTCACGTAAGGTCTTTCATGAAGATGTTCTCCAGATGTTCCCCCAAAAGAATGCTAAAAATGCCACAGTGGGGGCAGTTCTTCCTTAAAGATCTATTTTGAATATTCACATTTCAACTGAAATTCTTCATTCACTGTCCTGGACAGAGAGGCACCCTGGCCCCTTCTGCCCTTGAGGGATTCGCCCTTGGTCCTTCCTCCAGTTCGTAGGCACCTACATAGGGCTGTTTTTAATCCATATAAACATGAAAGTATTTAAACTCTCCCTTATTGGTGACCACCTTTACCAGCCCAGAAGTCCCATGTACCAGCATGGACTGCACCTCAGGAAACCCTCTCAGTCCTCGAATGCTTTGGATAGAGTGCAGACACAGTGGCTTCCCCCACAGAGGCACCCCTGCCGGGTCAGATAATTACTTAGGTTGGTAGTCTGTCACATCGGTTGAGGCACAAGTAATTTTTAGGAAGCACTAGATCTTTAATTGTTGAGCTGACTAGGAATGCCTCCACTGTCCTGTAGGAGGAGCTGTAGGTTTATTATCTACCAGGATTCCTTCTGCTTCCTCTACCTGTTTTCTTAATTGTTGAACAACACAAACCGAGGGACTGATAGGGAGAGGAAAGAACTGCGTATTTTTAAGGTAGCATTGCTTATAAAAAGTCATCAGCTCAGCTACCTGCATTTGGGAGGCTGGGTGTTGAGAGTGGGCGTTATAAAGCACCTGGCTTTTTTAATAGGTTGGCTATTCATGATAAGTGAAGAGGTGAAGTTTTTTGTTCATGAGAATCACTGATAAAAATCAGTCATTGCTTAGTGCTTAGAATGTGAAGGGCACAGCCTACCCTGCTAAAACACTCCTCCTAGTGGGAGTTTCGTAGACTACAACCAAGCACCGTGTCGAAGGGAGTTGGCCTTTCATTGTACTCCAGGTGACCACCTGGTCTCTATTATCCATGCAAAGGAAGGGCCCAAGAGCAGGAACAGTTTAATCTTAGTATACTATTTATTTGTGTTTGGTTTCTAAATTTATTTTAATTTTTTACAAGGTTTATCATCGTAAATATGTTCTATGCAGTTAAAATAATGCATGTTATTTACTGAAAGAGAAAAAATTAATAGAAGTAGCCTAGGATAAATGGGGCAAAGAGTAAGTAACCAGAGATTAAACCTTCTTTTAAAAATTACCGGCTGGATGCGGTGGCTCATGTCTGTAACCCTAGAACTCTGGGAGGCCAAGGCGGGTGGATCACCTAAGGTCAGGAGTTTGAGACCAGCCTGGCCAACATGGTGAAACCCTGGTCCACTAAAACTACAAAAGTTAGCCGGGCCTGGTGGCTCACCCCTGTAATCCCAGCTGCTTGGGAGGCGAAGACAGGAAAATTGCTTGAACCGGGGAGGCGGAGGTTATAGTGAGCCGAGATCTCACCACTGCTCTCCAGCCTGGGCGACAGCAATACTCCATCTCAAAAAAAAAAAAAAAAAAATTTTTTTTTGCTTACAAAGGATAGGCATGGTTGCTCATGCCTGTAACCTCAGCTTTTTTGGGGGAGGCCAAGGCAGGAGGACCCCTTGAGCCTAGGAGTTCAAGACCAGCCTAGGCAACATAGGGAGACCCTGACTCTAGGGAGGGAAATTACCCACAAAGCCAACAAACAAATTGAGCATTTTGTATTTATATTCTAGAGTTTAGACCAATATCTATTCTATAGATGCTGTCTGTTGAAATGATTCAAGAAAATGAACGTCCAGTTTTTCCTTGGAATGTGACCCAGACATTGGTGTGCGTATCTCAGGACTCATTTAAGGTTTTGGATAATTTTCCAAAATCATTTCTTTTTTAAAATTTTATATTCATGGCCAGGCATGGTGACTCACACCTATAATCCTAGCACTTTGGGAGGCCGAAACGGGTGGATCACCTAGGTCAGCAGTTTGAGACCAGCCTGGCTAAAATGGTGAAACCCCATCTGTACTAAAAATACAAAAAATAGTTGGGCATGGTGGTGGACACCTATAATCCCAGCTATTCCCGAGGCTGAGGAAGGAGAATGACTTGAACCCCGGTGGGTGGAGGTTGCAGTGAGCCAAGATCACACCATTGCATTCCAGCCTGGACGAAAGAGTGAAACTGTCAAAAAAAAAATCATACCATAATTATTTTCTTCTGAAATCTCTTTGAGATACCCAAACACTGGCTGCCAAAAAGTGCAGTCTGTGTAAAACTCATGAGGTAAAATGATGTAAGGGGATGTGTTATGCAGATGGCTGTGGGTAAGCCTAAAGCCCCAAGCAGGTGTGAATAGTAGATAGTATCTCTTCAGACCTCAGGAGGGGCCAGGACAGCTCCTTATCCCACCCCTCCTGACTGCCTTGATGGCATATAATCGAGCATGTGACACTGAGGAGGAGTGATGGATGCAGGTTGACATTGTAGTTATGCCTGATGACATTAAGTGAGAATCCAGGTTAAGTGGGTGAATCTGCTGGCTCAAGGACTGCAGTCACATCCAGCCTATTGAGGGAGCGGCAGCTTGTACTTGTGCTACAAAACAATGACTTTTATCCACCTGATTCTCAGAGGACCTTCTGAATCCCTGCAGTAATAAATCAGACAGTGGCCAGGTGCAGTGGCTTACACCTGTAATCCCAGCACTTTGGGAGGTGAAGGTGGGCAGATCACGAGGTCAGGAGTTCAAGACCAGCTTGGTCAACATGATTAAACCCCATCTCTACTAAAAATACAAAAATTAGCTGAGCATGGTGGGTGGGCGGCTGTAATCCCAGCTACTTGGGAGGCTGAAATAGGAGAATCACTTGAACCCGGGAGGTAGAGGTTGTAGTGAGCAGAGATCACATCATTGCATGCCAGCTTGGGCAACAAGGTGAAACTCCATCTTGAAAAATAAATAAATCAGACATAGGATCCACAGCTAAATAGATAGATCCCACCAGCTTCTGATGCACTGTCATAGCACATAATTTTAAGAAGTTATTAAGTCCTGTTTCAACCTTAGTAAAGAGAAGGCCTTTTGACACTTTCATGTCATGAATGTTGCAACTGTATCATCCCTTAAGAGGATCATTGAAAATTAGTGGGCTAGCCACATTATAGGTTTCCTGAAGGGAATGGACAGATAAGAACAAATCAAGAGATAGGAAGTCAGGGTAGGTGAGATGCCTGGTACCCAGAACCCCTTGTGTTCACAGGCATTCACAGTCCGCTCCCCTCCCTGTGTGCTGTTGCCAAGCCTGGCATCAGGAGTGCCCTTCCTTTGAAAGGTTTCCACCACCCCTGGGAGGCTGACAGCTGGGAAGCCTACAGGCTTGCCTGCACACTCTTGGGCCTCTGCAGCCTCCACCTGGAGACGAGCATCAGGCCAGAGTGTATGTATCACACACGGAATACAGGCTTGAGGTCGTTTCTTGAGTTTCAGAGACCATGCTTTGGAGGATTGGGGGTGGGGTGGGCCTGTGTATGTTGCATGTTTGTATGATCTCTTTGCACTGGAAAAATAACTTATAACTCAGCTTCCTCAACCTCCCTAGTGCTGCGAGTCTCTGGAATGCATCCCTCTTCTATCTCGTAGCCCCTGTCTGCCCTACCTGAGTCACTCACACCTTCCTGGGGGCGGGGGCAGTGGAAGCCAGGGGTTCAGAGGCACAGCCAGCCCTGTGAACACAACAGAGGTGATGTGGAGGCTGCTTTTTTTGCCTTTCTTACGTCCCCAGGGTCATCTTGGCCCTCCTGGGGGATGTAACGGGTGGTGAGGATTTGGGCTGAAAGAAGCCCTCACTAGTTTGGGGTTCAGGCTGCCGGTGTGGGTCTAGCCCATTCCCGGCAGCGCCCCTGGCACGGGTGTACCTGGTGTTGCCCCTCTGAGCCCTCTCCGCTGTGCTTGCCCCGCAGACAGCCAGTCGGATGTGGAGACAGCAGCCGCCGTGGGCGAAGTGCTAGACCTCACCTCGCACGACAGAGAGCAGCCGTCGGAGGGCACCACTGAGCACCATGTCACAGGGGATGCCCCTGGGGAGCAGGCTAAGGCTGAAACGGCCTCGCCTGTGCACCAGGAAGAGCAGGGGCCCAGGGAGAGCCATGAGCCGGAGGAGGCGTGTGGCACCGAGGAGAGCATCGGTGACGCCGATGGTGCCGAGGAGGACGCGGCCAGCAACCAGAGCCTGGACCTGGACTTCGCCAGCAAGTTCATGGACTTCAAGCTGGCCGAGGGCGAGGGAGAGGCGAGCGCCGGGGGCACGGCCGCACAGGAGCAGAAGCTCGCCTGTGACACCTGTGGGAAGAGCTTCAAGTTCCTGGGCACCCTGAGCCGCCACCGGAAAGCGCACGGCCGCCAGGAGCCAAAGGACGAGAAGGGCGATGCCGCCAGCACTGCGGAGGAGGGGCCCCAGCCTGCCCCTGAGCAGGAGGAAAAGGCCCCCGAGACCCCTGTGGGGATGGTAGAGTCGGCCCCAGGTGCGGAGGAGGCCCCGGCAGAAAAGCCCTCGGAGGAGACTGAGGGCCCCTCTGACGGGGAGGGCGCGGTTGAGAAGAGGTCGTGGGAGAAGAGCGATGATGACAAGAAACCAAAGACAGACATCCCCAAAAGCGTGGCCAGCAAGGCAGACAAGAGGAAGAAGGTCTGCAGCGTGTGCAACAAGCGGTTCTGGTCTCTGCAGGACCTGACCCGGCATATGCGCTCCCACACAGGTAACCAGTGCAGGCCAGGTCCCCAACCCAACGAGAGGAGGCAAGTGGGGCACCTCCGTCCTAGGAGCTCCCCTGAAACGGTGCCAGAGGCCACCGAGAGAATGTTTGCTTACGTTGCCGGTGTGCCCTTTGAAGTCCGTGAACTAGGAGTTTTAAGGAATTGCTCTCTTAGCCCTTGAAGACCGTACAGGCCTCTTACAGCCAGGCAGGAGGTGACTCAAGAGTCCTCGGCCGTTGTGTTTTTGAGAGCGCTGTGATCCATCTCTTAGCTCTGCTGAGCCTCTGTCTTCCCATCCATAGAGTGGGGTGATAGCTGCCCTGTTTCATAGAAATATCTAGGAGAGGGTGCTTGTGCTGGGCATTTGGGGCCACTTGGCCCTGTGTAGTCCTGTGGCCCGGAAGACAGGCCCTGCCCCAGACTGCTGTGGGGCAGGCACCGTGGGTGATCCATTAGGGTCAGGAGGGCCTTTCTTAGCCGTGCAGCCCAGCTGAGGTGGCTGGGACAGGACCCTTAGCCACTGCCCTTCACACTGCCCTAGAGCTCACCCACCACCTACAGGGTGGAGGCTGCAGACCCCAGAGCAGGGGTGGTTACTTCGGCACAAAGACCTGGATACACTTATAAAGTCAAGAGATACACCCTTTTTCCTTCCAAAATAACCCCAGTCCCTCCTCTCAGCCGCAGCTTCACTCCCTGTCACAGCCACAGCCCACAGTGAACACATGTCCCACAACCCAGCGCAGTCGGCTCTGCCCAGGGTCCTTGGCTCTCAGGAGAGGGTTATTCCTGGGCTCCCAACAAGGCTGGTGGCCCCTACTGCCCTGAGCCTGGCATGTGATCCATCAGGAAAGCCCCTCCTGCACCACATCGCAATGCAGAGGGTTCCTGGTGCCTCGGACTTAGGTGCTGCTGTCCATACAGAGCCCTGGGAGGGGTCCCCTCTAGATTCCTTCCCAGGCTCCGGTCGAGGCCAGTCTGCACATCTCCTGAGGGTTCTGCTTCTAGACTCTGGTTTTCTGGATCAATATTTAGAGTGGATTGATTGGGAGAGGAATCAGAAGGAACGCCTCAAACTGAGAGCTTGAACCAGCAAACGGTGCTTGTCCATCGTCAGTTTGCTGGTTCAAGTAAGAGGCCTCTGGCTGAGTAGGAAGGAGTCCTGACCCCCTGCACACAGCCCAGGAGCCTCATTCTTCCTGTGCAGAGCAGGGTGTGGTAGGTACTGGTGCCTTTTGGTTAATGGACATATTTTCTTTCTTCCGTTGTTTTAGGGGAAAGGCCATACAAATGTCAGACCTGCGAGCGAACCTTCACCTTGAAGCACAGCCTGGTTCGCCACCAGCGGATCCACCAGAAATCCAGGCATGCCAAACACCACGGGAAGGACAGTGACAAGGACGAGCGCGGTGAGGAGGACAGCGAGAACGAGTCCACCCACAGCGGCAACAACCCCATCTCGGAGAATGAAGCTGAGCTGGCTCCCAGTGCCAGCAACCACATGGCCGTCACCAGGAACCGGAAGGAGGGCTCGGCCAGTGCCACCAAGGACTGCAGCCACAGGGAGGAGAAGGTCACAGCAGGGCGGGCATCTGAGCCTGGCCGAGGTGACCTTAACCCAGAGAGCCCTGCGGCCCTGGGGCAGGACCTGCTGGAGCCCTGCAGCAAGAGGCCCGCCCACCCCATCCTGGCCACAGCTGACGGTGCCTCGCAGCTCCTGGGGATGGAGTGACAGCCTCAGTCCCCCTCAGCACAGACAAAAGCCAGTAGAGCAAAGCGTCGCAAGTCTATACTTGATGGGATTTCCTCAGTGCCCTTCGGCTGTTGGGGATTAAGAGAGAGTGAGTGCGAGAGACAAGCAGAGCGGGGCCGCTCGCTCAGTGCCATAGCCGGACCGCAGCCTGCGTGGGAGGCCCCCGCCTGTCGATTCCAGTGCCTTCACTACTTACCGGACCCCTCCACATCATCATGGGTGTTGTATTTTTCCAAAATGACTTCTTAAGACAAATATTGTAATGAATTGTCTGGAGAGGACCTCTTCATTTGAGCATTAGCGTTATTTTGTATTGGTGTGTGTGAGCTTGTTCTTGTGAATCTGTGATAGCACCGTTTGTTCTGTGAGCTGGAAACAGAAGGAAAAAACATACCCTTGGGTACCCATAGCCAATAACTGGAAGAAAATGATGTGAATTTCATGTAAATGACCAGAGGAGAGATGGATAAGATGGTAATTTCTCAAGTAGACGTTTTCTTTTTTTTCTGTGGCTCCATGGTGGAGTTGTCCTCTGGTCCTTGGTATTACAGGATGTGGTTGATGAAGGTTTCCAATATGGTTTCAAGCCAAAACCAGGAAAGAGTCTAGCTTCAGCCTCCTGTCCGTTTCCACTCTGTCAGCATTAGACATGGTCACTGTTCAAGTTTGAGAACATCTGTTCTTAACTACAGAGAAGAGCTACTCCCCTGGCAACTTAACCTACAGAAAACATGCACGGAGAGCATGTATTTGATTGTCCCCTTTCCCTTTCAGTATATGTATTAATATTATTATTATTATTATTATTAGTTCATCAGTTTGCTGGTCTCTGCAGTCAGCTGAATCAAATGGGCAATATTTGTCCTGGGAGACCTGTGCTGCACCCAGGTCCCCAAGTAAACGTGTGCCTGCGGCTGTGGTTGGCACCTTCGGGTGGTAGCTCTTCTACTGTACTGAGACAAGCCTTTCTTCTGTCACTGCAGAATTTGGCCATGAGCAGTCTTCCCAAGCATGGCCCAGGAGCAGCTCAGAGAGGGTGGAGTGAGGATGTGTGCATCCAGGGAACGGGCGTCGAGAAGCCAGGGTTGTGCCCGGAGCACTGCAGAGATGGCTTTGGAGAAAGCAAAGCAGTGACCCAGTGACCAGGCACGTTACTCATGAGCGAGGTATTCCCAGTCTTCCCGCTAAGCCCAATCCAGGCCTTCCCCAGCTGTGCTACTGTCATTTGCAAAGCGAGGAAATACTACTACTGGTAATAAAACTACACATGCAAGATGTCAGATGAGAAATAGGTTTATATTTACCTTCCTGTGATGTGGGGTTGGTGCTTGAAGGTAAATGTGCTGTTTCTGGTTTCTTAAATAGCCCAAACCCCGGGGTGCAAAAAAGCAGCATTCTCTTTACTCATGAGCATCCTATGCAGGCAATAGACTTCCCTTACTGTCGCCGCCCGCAGGGAGGAGAATATAGCCCACTGCAACTGAGCTTCTGGTCTCTCAGCCGAGACCTCAAGGCGGGGGGAGCCCAGTCAGCCTGCTGCCGGGAACGCCTGTGCTTGTGCAGTGCGCGGAGGCTCTTGCGGCACCCCTGCGCCCTAGCTTCCTTCCCCTGGCCTTTTCTGGCCCCACAGGCTCCTCCTTTTCTTAGACTTGTTCTCACAGAAACATGCACGCCCCCTTCTCTCCACCACCTCACCGAATTCTGAAATCCAACCTCCCAGACTTCAAAGGAAGATAGATATTCTTAAGATAATGAAAAGTGATATCTTCGCATATGAAAAGAAAAAAGGTTGCGGTATATATGACTTTTAACTGTATTAGGGATGTATGAACCAGTTTAAAAACAAGGTTTTATTTACTGTAGAGAAGAATGCAAATCAGAACCAATGATTTCTTGGTCTACTTAGTTAAAACCAGTTCATACATCCCTTAGGGTTTTTTTTTATTATTATTACAGTTGTTATTGTTATTTTTGTTATTATTATTTGGGGTTTCTTGTGTTTTTTCTCTGCGACTCTCCACACTAAACTCGCAATATTGTGGGGAGAAGCTGTGACTAAACTCTACGCTGCGGTGAGATGTAGCAGTAATCAGCTCCCAGCGACGTGTGTAGCTGGGGCTGCCGCTCGCAATAATCACTATTGATTTAAAGCTTTACTCAGCCTTGATCTGTACCCTCGTAGTCAATAAGGTCTTGCCACATTAGTGAGGTGGAGAAACGTATTATTTGTTTGTTGTTTTTGCCCTCCCTCCACCCCCCAATATTAAACTGTGAAATTTGTGATTTGTTTAAACTCTGGGTGAATCATAGCTTAGTTTGCATGTCCAGCTAATTTGTTTCTATACATTTTGTTTGATTCTCTTTCTCTTTCTCTCAGGGCTTTTACAAAAAAAAAATATATATATATGGATCTTCTGAAAAGTTTTTTGAGGTGCAAGTTTTTTCTCTGTTTTTTTTTTTTTTTTTTTCTCATTGATTAATGGACATGATGCTGAGATTCAATCACTACATGAAACACCTGGCTGTGAAAACAAAACCCAGAGGGCTGTTTTCCAAGCATCGCTGGGGAAGCTACGTAACAGTCGGATGCCAGTTTCGGAAAGATTCACCATACATTCTGACCCTCTGTTCATCTCTTTCCTCTCTTTCTTCAGAAGGAAATTGATCCTAGTGATTTCAGCCCATGCATTAAACAGGAAACAATAATTTGTAGAATTCATATTTTTCTAAAGGGAACTTAAAAACTGCTGCTACATGTTATGTACAAAACTGGTTTATGCCACATGAACAGAGAATCACAAGTTTGGTTTTGGTACTTTTTGGTCCTCTTTATATTCAGTTGTATAGAACTTCCAAATTCAGAATGAGAAGAAAGCTGTTCTGTATCAAACCATCTAAGCAATAAATGTTATATTTTAAAAGCGGCAGATTGCCGGTCACATGGCCGTCCTGTGATTTGCTGTGATCCCATCCCCAAACCCACAGCCCACTGGGGCAGGTCACGGGTGTGCGGTGCCATTAGGGGAGTCACGGGTGCACAGGCACCATTTTTTAAAAGCGCTGGAGGCTGAGGTGGTGACTCTTGCCTATAATCCCAGCACTTTGAGAAACCAACACAGGAGAATCACTTGAAACCAGAAGTTCAAGACTAGCCTGGGCAAAATAGTGAGACCCCCCATCTCTACAAAAAAACATTTAAGAACTAGATGGGCATGGTGGCACACGCCTGTAGTCCCAGCTACTTGGGAGGCTGTGACAGGAGGATCACTTGAGCTTGGGGTTGCAGTGAGTTATGATTGTGCCTCTGCACTCCAGCCTGGGGGACACAGCAAGACCCTGCTGTACATAAAAGCACTTGGCTGCAGTTGTGAGGGCTGCTTTGAGAGCATGTGGAAAGTTAAGTGCATGGCCACTGTCAGAACTTCAGAATGGAGACCTTGTGTTGGGTGCACAGGGCCAGCAGGCTGGACCCAATGGGGCACCACGGTGCAGGCCACTCTGTGATTGGCTAAAGCCAGCATTTTTGTTTCCTGTGCAATAATGCCTAAGAGGTCCACCTTGCCTCTTCCTCTTCCACAAACCCAGTTGTCAGTGATTGAGTTAGCACCAAGTGGAGGGAGAACAAAATCTGTTGGTGTGACCAGATTTTGGTGAGATGGGAGGGACAGCAACCCCAGGGCTGGGGATGGTGCAGGTCAAAACTCATTTGAGTAAAACAGCAATTGGCAGAGCTCCAACTCCTATAACTGGGGAGTAGCTCTCAAAAACCAACACTGGGCTGGGCGCAGGCTCACACCTGTAATCCCAGCACTTTGGGAGGCCGAGACAGGAGGATCGCTTTCAGTCACAAATTTGAGGCCAGCTGACTAACATGGCAAAACCCTGTCTCTACTAAAACTACATAAAAAATCTGGGTGTGGGCCGGGTGCGGTGGCTCATGCCTGTTATCACAGCACTTTGGGAGGCCAAGGCAGGTGGATCACAAGGTCAGGAGTTCAAGACCAGCCTAGCCAACATTGTGACACTCCATCTCTACTAAAAAAAAAGAAAAATACAAAAATTAGCTGGATATGGTGGTGCATTCCTGTAATCCCAGCTACTGGGAGGTTGAGGCAGGAGAATTGCTTGAACTCGGACCCAGAAGGCAGAGGTTGCAGTGAGCCAAGATCATGCCACTGCACTCCAGCCTGGGGTACAGAGCGAGACTGTCTAAAAAGAAAAAAACAATAAAAATTTGGGTGTGGTAGTGTGTGCCTGTAATCTTAGCTACTCAGGAGGCTGAGGCATGAGAATCACTTGAACCCGGGAGGCAGAGGTTTCAGTGAGCCAAGATCACACCACTGCACTCCAGCCTGGGCAACAGAGTGAGACTCTGTCTCAAAAAAGAAAAAAAGCACCAAAGTTAGTTTTGTGGATAATGCTAAAATGCATTGAATGCACTGTACCATAGCTGTTAAGTGCCAGCTCACTGTAGGACCAGAGCTGTGGCTGTGGTCCCTAAACTTTTTCAGGCCCCTCTGTTGCAATACGGAGAATTTAACACATATTTATAGGTGGGAGCTTGGGGGATCTGCATGCCTGCGTGTGCGGTGGCAGGTAGAAATGGTAAGTGGATCTTAAACCTCAGGTCCTCCAGCCTGAAGACATAGCCAACCATCTGCCCCTGTGTTAGAGACGCAGGGTACAAAAGTGGCCACGAGCTATGTCACTGGGACAAACTGCCTGGCATGAAAATCCCAGCTCTGCTTCTCGGGGCTGGTGAATGGACTTGTGCATCCCCTAAGAAGGGGATAGCACTAGTACCTGCTTCATGGGCATTTTTGTGTGGATTCCATGAGTTAATTACATAAGGTGCACGTTAGGGCTCTCATTATTGTTTCTACAGAGTCTTCTCATAGGAATGCTTCGTTGCTTGCCTGATGAGGTAGTTGGTAGAACTTCCACCACACAAACTCATGGCACAGTGTGGGGAACGGCCAGAGGAGGGCCTTGTGGGAGATCGCCAAGATGAGGCAAGACTGTCCGAAGAAGTCTTGCCACCTTCTCCTACCTGGCCTCTGGCTCTGTAATTCCACTACCTTCCCGCTCAGCCTGTGGCCTCCACATGGCCCCAGGACTCTGCCTTGGCCTTCGTGCTTATCCAGCATCCCCACCCTGCACCAGAGCCTACTCCACTGGAGGAGGGCACGGGGCAAGGGATAGGGGAGCTGGCGCCACAGACCTAGCACCTAGAATGAAGCCTAACCCCTTGCTACCTTACTGCTCAGAGTGTGGTCTGAAGACCCAAAGCATCAGCGTCCCTGGGAGCTTGTTAGAAATGGCAGCCTCAGGTTGACCTAGTGCAGTGGTGCACGCCTGTAGTCCTAGCAGTTTGGGAGGCTGAGGCAAGAGAATCGCTTGAGACCAGGAGTTCAAGGCTGCGGTGAGCTATGATTGCACTTCATTCAGCCTGATTGACAGAGCAAGATCACATCTTCGCAAAAATAATTAAAAATAAATAAGTAAATAAAATAAATGAGAACCTCTGGCCCACCCAGACCTGCTGAGTCAGAATCCACATTTGAACAAGAGCCACAGTGGATATGTGCGCACAGTAAAGTTTGAGAAGCTCCAGTCTAGACCCCAAAGCTTGGTTCAGAATAAGGTGGACCCAGCAGCCGGCTGCAGAGGTGGCTGTGGATTCTCTCTGCCAAAGACAGACTCCACCACAGAAGGAGCGGGCAGAACCCAGATACAGCTTTACAGTGTGCTGATGCTGGCCCTCCAGAGGCTCCTTCCACGGTCCCTTCTCTAGCCCCAGCACAGACCCGGCCGCTGCCTAAACCCGAGTGCCCCAAACATCCTGTCTGGAGTTTCTGCTTGTTTGCCACCCTCATAGATTCCAAAGGCTACTTTGAAAGGGCTGAGGAGCGAGCCGCCACTGGCCAACAGCACCAGCTGCCTGCTTGCCTGTCCTGGTGCCAAACCTTGGGCCTGGAGTGCTTGGGCCTCTCCCCTTCATAACCACCTCGCTGAGGAGGCCAGGAGCAAGGGAGGATGACTGAGCTTATTTTAAGCTTGTAATTGAAGGTTGCTCTTTAACAGCAACAAAAGAGTCCCCTCCAATTCTAGGCTGCTGGAGTCAGAGTCCTAAATAAGAAACAAGCGGTCACTTCTTTCCCATTTTACTTTTAGGGGAAGGAAGCCACAGCCCAGCGGGAAGTGACATCCCTGGCCCTTGCTGTTCGCCACCTCAAGCCTTGCCTGGCTGTCAGGGCCGGAATTAATGTCCCCATGGTGGCATCTGCTTCCCAGGCTGTGGGGCCAGCAAGGGGCTCAGCTGCTTCCCAGCCCTGCTTTCCTCCACAGATCTGATGGGACTCTTTGATGGGAATTTACATAAAAACGCCTTGCTCAGTGTGGAAAATGTAGGAGCTGTGGGAAAATACAAAGAAAATTAAGGAAGTCGAGGCGAGAGATCCAAGATGGCCGATTAACAACAGCTCAGGAATGTAGCTCCCAGTGAAAGCGCAGAGAACGAGTGGACGCCACACTTTCCAACGAATTTTTGTTGCCCACAGACCAGGAGATTCCCGGCAGAGGAGCCACACGGGTTGCCAGCGCGACTCTTTTGGCCGGCGTGGCTCTTTTGCCGGCGCCCGGCACAGCGCTTCCCAGTACAGAGTATATGGGACGGATGGGCTCGGCTGGTCCCATCCCCACAAGGAAAACACCAATTGGAAGCGCTGAGGACTGAGAGTTTCACAGCAAGCACAGCGAACCCGGGAAGGTCCGGCTCTGAGGGGAAGGGGCGTCCGCCAAAGGAAAACTAAGAAACAGAAAAACTTCATCACCGGGCGGAGAGAGATCCAAAATGGCCCCGTAGCAGCGGCTCGGGATTGTGGCTCGCGGTGAAAGCACAGAGAGCGAGTGGACGCCGCAATTGCAGACGAATTTTTGATGCCCACAGCCTAGGAGATTCCCAGCGAAGGAGCCACATGGGTCGCCAGCGCAACTCTTTTGGCCGGCGTGGCGCTTCTCGGTGCTGAGTGTGCAGGACTGGATGCCCTTTTGGTCGGGCTCGGCGGGTCCTGTACCCACAGGGAGAACAGCGGTTGGAGGCGCTGAGGACCCAGAACAAGCACAACTGAACCCGGGAAGGCCCAGCTCTGTGGGGAAGGGGCGGCCCCCGAAGGAAAACTAAGAAACAGAGAAAACTTCATAACCAAGAAGTCGGACGTCCACTCAGAGACCCAATCTGAAAGTCGGCAATTACAAAGATGACAGGTGGATAAATCCACAAAAATGGGAAGAAACCAGTGCAAAAAGGCTGAGAACACCCGAAATCAGAATGCCTCTCCTCCTACAGGGGATCGCAGCTCCTCATCAGCAAGAGAACAAGGCTTGACGGAGGATGAGTGTGATGAACTCAC